>VZTL01077272.1:271-24922 GCA_013400535.1 Scopus umbretta | reverse complement strand
TTTTTTTTTTTTTTCTTGTAGGAAACTGTTATAGCCTAGCTGCAAAATCTGCCCTGGAGTCTGGCAGAGTGGAACAAGGAGCCGTCGCTTAAAAATCAATTCATGGTGGTCTCAAGCTATGTTTTTGTTCTGGCACATTAAACAGAATGAAGACATATGTCTGAATTTAAGACATCCTTTTGGTTCCCTGTATACACGAGCCAGCCGAGAAATTTGAACTATTTCAAAGCACTAGGAAAAAGAATTGTAGACACATCCTTTGTTTAGGCATATATTTTTAATTATCCTGCCTTTTAATATTCCTCTCCATTTGAGTATAATCAGAGAAAATAGATCCTGCTGGGCATTGTCATGCTTAATAAAAGTAAGACTGAACATCTGCAAATTTGGCGACAGTGTGGCGCATATGATGCACCAGCGGCTGAGCTGCATTCTTGTGTAATTATAACACCACATGCAGCTGTAATAGTGTAATTCTCTGTTTACATTAGTTCTAGCACTTATCCTAAACTCCGCTGGGTTGGGGTGCTAAGCATTTGCAAACTGGTAGCGTTTTTTCCCCTACCAACGCAAGCTGAAAGGACAGGAGGACCGTATGTTGTCCGCCCATCGGTGAGATACTGGGGTCAGGAGAATAACTCGTGCAAGGCAGGAGCCTGCCCTGCTGTGCAAAGCAGGGCTGGTGTCACCAAAATTAGTGCCATTAAAATTAAGTCAGCGAAAGTGAGAGCAGACTTCAGGCTTTCTCTCTTCCTATTTTTTTATTTTTTTTTGGCAAAGCAAAGCCCACATCCTGCAGCAGCTGAAGCACTCGCTGAACCATGTATTCTGCAAATTGCACCACTGCCCCTGGAGGAAAGCACAGTTTCACCCTCATCTAACCCTTGGCAGGATGGAGAGCCAAAGGCAACGCTTCCTCCATCACCCTGGAGAAAGCCGGGCCATCCCGCCTTTCTGCAGAGCTGGAAGTTGGATATAAACTCCTCCGAGCAACCAGTGCCCGTGGGCATGTGTGGGAGGGAAAGCAGGGAAGGTCTTCTCCTGGCAGGCAGCTGTTTGCCTCCTGCACGCTTCACCTCCTGCCCGGCTGCTGTATGTGGCAGGTGTGCTCTGGCCTTCCAGCATTGGGGAATAGGGAAAGCAGGCCTTTGGGAAAAGTGACTAAGGAAAGGGAGCAAGATGCACGTTGATGTGCACACGCAAAACTCAAGCTCTCACCAAATATAAACCTCTCCCTGAAGCATACCTTGCTTTACCACCAGCCTTCCCTGCACCCACGCTTTCCTGAGAAAAAGAACCGAATTTACACCTGTAAGCTGGGTAATTGAGCCTGGGATTATTACAGATGTGTTCTGCTCTTGTACATCCAAAATCTTACTGAGCATCCACATTGTTTTTGTCCAAAAGCACTTATGGTACCTAACTTAGCTTCCACAGCTGTATTATTTAGCTTTCCTCCTGAACTCTTTGTTGGCAAAATTGTGTGTCCCAGCATCAGCCCACTCACAGAAATACAAGGGCGACGATGCTGTAGGCACGTGGTCATCTCGATCCCAGCCAGAGGTGTGGGAACATGTAATGGACCTCCAAGGCCCTGGACTGTTTCGGGGGACAGGGATGATTTCCCTTCCTGCCCTAAATCAGCCCCCCACAGTAGTGATAGGAGGAGATAATTTTTATGTAGCATTGTCCTTTCATCTCCAGGAAGATCTTGGCCTTTCTCAGGGACCAAACCTGAATATCCACGTGCCAAAAAAATGTCCCAAGCCATAAGAAGAAAATGCAGGGGGTGAGTAAAAAAAGCTATCGCGCCCACCTAGCAAACGGGAGCTTCGCTGACCCAAATCTCCCAACTTGCAGCGTTGACATTAGAAGCCAGTAAATGAGTTCCTAGGAGGCTCAGGGTGGCAGCTCTGCTACAACGGCTCAGTCCTGATGTTTTGGGGGCATTTTCCAGCATGTACTGCTGCACCCAGTGAGGGGAATGGGAATGGTCGTCCTTCTGCAGCTGGCAGGAGGCAATGCCCATGGTGCCCTACTTTCCAGCGTGCTCCTATCTGGACTTGCTATGCCGGGCATTGCCCACACCCTCCAAATAATCATTTTCCCCAGACATTAGTGCAACTCAGGTGCTTCTAAGGCATCCTTTTTTATAAAGGCAGTGCCAAACTGAAGCTCTGCCGTACCGTTCTGGCTGTTCTACGCCAAAATTGAGACCTATGGGCTGGCAATGCAACATCTGATGCTTGAAGGCTTCAGAACACAACCCACAAATCTGAGCATCTCCATCTTTCAGTGACTTTCTAAACCATTGCTCTGTAAGGGGAATAAAACGATCCCACTTGTACTCAGCCTGATGTTCACCGTTGGTGTGGAAGCTGCTTTATATTGCACTGAAATCGCAGAGCTCGGAGGGTCCAGGAAGCCACCCCCAGCAACGGCGGTGCTGCGGAGAGTGAACGCTCTTATTATAGCGTCGCTTTAACTAACAGGCAGCGCTTTCCCTTTGCACATGTGCCGGGCAGCTGCCTGGCTGATCTTTTTGAAAGGATGCCACAAGATGCAACACCAGATGCTTGAGTTTCCAGAGAGGCTGATAACAGTGAACTCGACTCTGTCTTGTTCTTGGCTGCTGTGCCAGAAAGGAAAAGGATAATAAAGGATCAGCTCACCACGACAGGGGCTGCAAGCTGGGAATTTCTTTATATAATTTAAAAGCGATATGGCCAGAAAGGGAAATGATGCTGAAGGTACTAAGCCAGTTGTTGCATCTTCAGGCAAGATGGGACCTTTGGCTGCTCTGACCTCCTTGAGCTGCAACGATGACCGAAATCCATGGGGTTATCTCATTGCAAAGCTGAGGCACGATGGTGGTTTGCAGTTTACAGGGCCTGTCTAGTGTTCCAGTCTGCAATCTTATGTGCTGATGACAGCAGCGAGCACTAGCAGGGAGCGTGTACCATTCCTGTTCACATGAGTGGCAATTTCTCTGCTCGAACGCACTGCCGAGATGGGCTTTGCCATGGGTTTCAGGATAAAAAAGGCTGGGATGGGAAAAGGGAGGTCAAGATTTTAAGTCTAATAAATTTTATGCAAACTACAGCTGTGTCCTCTGAAGAGTAAAAGAATATCACATCAGTTACCAAGCTTTAGAAACCTGCCTTAAATCTGGCATGCCTTTGTGTCTGAAAGCTTTTTATGACAGTTCAAAGTGCTTTTGTATTTCAGTTTCAACATAACTTGTTTTCCAGCGTATTTTCATGATTCAGTCTCATGGCTGTATGCTTCAGAGTCATAATTATTGTACCAGGAATACGTCAGAGGTGGCTCGCAAGCGAGGCATGCGATATCATACCTCCCTAATGATGTATCCGATGGGTTTCCAGATGATTCAGGCAGGCCCATCAAGGCAAGAGCAATGGGGCAAAGAGGACAGCATGACCTGTGAAATGCCCGTTGCTGCTCCCCCTGAAATCCCTGGGTGCAGGAGTCAATCTCGGGTGCATTCGCCTCTCGACCAAGCTGCGTATTAAACCAAGTGCAATCACACAGAAAGCAGCTACCGTTACCAATATCACCTAGAAATACAATACAGCATAATCACAGCTGTAAAACTTCACTAAACAAAGCAATTATGAAATCTTTCTGTTGGTCTTCTGCAATGGCTCTGGGGGCAAGGAATATAACCTGTTCCCAACCCGTGTTTGATACAAGAGGGGACACGTGGCTGGAGGGAGGGTGAGTCGGCAGATCGACGTTAAAGCTTGTCTCCTGGGGTGTGTGCCTTGTGATATCCCCCAGTATGGTCCAAAGAAGATTTGATTATGGCTTATTACTCCATATATATATGCAAATGCATGTGTGCGCACACCGTATTAATCCCAGATGTCCACCACTCTCTGCAGAGACCAGGAGTTTTTCCCATCCTTTGCATCTTAGCTCGGCTGCTTGGGATTTTGCCCTCCTCTGTAGCAACAGCAAGAAGGTGGGCTGCTGGTAAGGTGCTTGGCCCAATGGCTCTGGCCTGCTCACGCTAATTTTGGGATCAAAACGCCATCAAATTTTTAGGACTTTTGGTCTTTTATACTAAAAGCCTCGTGCTGACCAGCAGGGAGTGTTTGGGGTATGAAGGATGGGTGTTCCCTGGACCAACTCCTTGGTTTGATGGCTTTTGACTGTGAGGGCTGGTTGTCCCATGCTGATGGTCCTCTACTTCTGTAAATGTGTTAGTGAGTACTTCTGCTTCAGCCCTGGAAGAGCTGCACTCCCTGCTGAATGCTGTAACGATGGAAGAGGAGAAAACACAGAGGGTGTCAACACCACGTGGCATCTCAGGAGCTTTGTGCAGCATCTCACCAGGCAAACCACTTGCTTAATGCTCCAGGTGCGACATTCAGCCCTGTGGTCGTCTCTTCTGCAAGTGCACAGCAATGGGCAATGCTGTCTTCCAAAGGGGCTCCTTCCCTGGCCCATTTGAAACAAACACAAAGAGCCTTCCCCAAAAACTCTGCAAAGAGATTTCCCTTGGGAAGAGCACAGCTGTGGTGCTCCATGGGCTGTGTGACCACGCTGTGATATTGCACCAACATTCCTTATATTCCCCATGCATTATGGCATTATGTATTAGCTTATACACCCGCCCACACTGTTCCATATTTATTCATCATTAAACAAATACAATCAACCCCCACATTCCAGAAATGCACCGGCTTGCAGCTAATTAAAACCACCGTACACTTCGTTATCCCAGTTGTTCTTTGGCTCCAGTTTCCACAGTCCAAAAGAAATGAAAAGGAGTTGGTTCTGGCACGGCTTTTCCTCCTCTGGCTCTGCATTCCTCAGGGTCTTACGGGAATTGCTCGAATTCTCAGATGTTGTTAAACAATCAAAGAGTAAATATTCCATCACATCCTGATTTTTCTAAAATGGTTGTGGTTGCAGAGAACAGCTTCTGTAAAGGGGGCTGAGCCCAGCAGGCCTGCAACTAGCGGTTACTGAATGGCCACAAATTAAAGGCAGCCAAAAAAAAAAAAAAGAGAAGCAAGCCTGGACCACAAGTGAGTGTGATCGAGATGTGCGCTGAAGCGTGGATGAGTTTTGTGTCCGCCAATTGCCACAGGGAAGGATGCGCTTGCTTTAGAGGGACTTCCAAATTGTAGTCTACCCCTTCTCAGCATTCACCCCAAGTTCCCCACTAAAGACGCTGAATCCCAGAGCCCAGGTGAGATTTAAATGCACAGATTTTGTGTAGGAGCTGCAGGCTCTAGTGTACACATCTTCATAACTGTTGTCCTCCTCGAACCACCACACGTGATGTTGTTTATCCAAGGGGCTTCAAACTCTTGTGGAGGTCAAGTTAGGCTGGGACTATCCCAGAAGAGGGCAGAGGTGCTCCTTCCAACCCAACTTGGCATTGAGGTGGCTTCAGGAGCCACCAGTACCTGCCACAGGCTCTGCAGGCTTCGCAGCACCTTATCTGACACCTTTGGAAAGCGTGACATTCATCATGTTGCTTCTCCTGCTCCCAGCATGTCGCAATCGAATGGCTTGGGCCATTAATAAAATGACTGGCACTGAAGAGAAAAATCTTGGGGTTTAGTTGGAGAAATCTTTGGGTGGCAAGCACAATGATTAATGACATGGCTCTATTTTCATGAGCAAATGAATTTCTAGATCAGGTCTTTAATGGTGACTTCTTAAAAGTAGCCCCATGTCTCGGGATGTTATCAAGAGATATATTCAGACTGACATTGTTCAGAGATTTAAAACATGCAACCAAGAGCGACGCTATTGGTCCTTATGTATTTGTCCTCAATACAAGCGTACAATACAGATAAAGGTGAAATATGGGTTATGCTTATTTTTAAAGGCTTTTCTTGTAATCTTTTTTCATTTAAATGCCTATTAGTTAACATCACATTAGGGAGACAAAACAGAAGGTGTTAAGCTCACTGATTCAAACATTAATCCTGGCCTCAAGGATCATCATTTTACCTCACCATGAATATAAAACTTTAACATCTTATTTGTTTGGAAGTGAAAATTTTGAAAGCTATCATACAGTTTTTAAGTTCAGTGGCATTTTCATGCTGGTTGCAAGACTTAGTAGCGGTGCTTGTAACCGCAGAGGTCTGTAGGGGTAAGAGGGGTGAGGTTTGTAGGAGGTGCAATAGCATCTATCGGAGCAACTGAGATTTGGAAATACAAAGAAATGTTGGGCAGATTGCCTCTGCTTCTCATATTTTTCTTTTCTTTTTACTTGCTCCCTCCTCATGGCTTTGCTGCACAGAGCATCCCATCCTTCGGAAATAAAAGCTGTATTTTATGCCCCAACAACATCAAGGGACCATCCCTCTGCTTGGGTGTTGTGTTTGCCCAAGCAGCAGGTGACTTCTCCAGTCTTCATCCGCTTCAAATCCTCTCGTTCCTCCTTTTAAGACACCGTTGCTTTCAGGAGGGCCGAGATGAAAGTTTCCATTAAAACAAGGCCCCTCCATTGAATGAAGGCCATCTCAGGCGGCCCGGCCGCCAACACGCCGAGGGGACGAGCCTTTCATCTCCCAGCTGCCCTCCCCACCCAGTTGTTTGTCCCGGCCCCAGCAGCAAAGGTTGTTTGTCTTCGGTGCAAGACTTCAGCCCATGAAACTTTGAAGTTTCCAGCCTGGCTCGGTGTCACCTACTGTTCCTGTCAGCAGCGGCCAGATAAACCTGATGGGCTCAAGGTGTCCGCTCTAATGCCTTCATTGACACGTAGGCTTGTCTTCAAACGCTTGGGTAAATGGCTGAGTGTGGAGATAGTAATGCGTCATTAATCCCCTGCCAGATAAGCACCCTGGTGTATGTGCTGGCCCTCGCTTCCTAAGGCCCTAACAGCCCCCAAATCTTACAAATTAGCACCTCACCGAGATCAAAGATTTCGCTTTCCTTTCTTTCTGCCGTTACCTACTGGCAGGGTTTAGACACCGAGCCCGCTCCGGCCCATGCACATCTTCCCCCAGTTACAGAGCAAATGGTTAAATCACACTCGCCTGAAGGTCTGGGTGCTGGGAGAGGGCTGGGAGAGGAAACCTGCTGACATACAGCAATTTAATTTTTTACTTTGCCCACATAAGCTTATGATGAAAGTGGTAAAATCCTCCCAAGGGTTGTGATTACAAATACATTGCACTATCTGCAATCAGAATTTTAAAGGATACTTGTACTAAACCATATCATCTAACATGATGGAAGGGCTATCGCTTGGTCTTTCCTCAAAATGCCCTGCCAAGCCAGTGACTGGTCTTGTCCTGCATGACAGACCAAGCCCGGAACGAGTGCTGTGAAAATAGTGTCTTCCGTGGACAGGTCTGAAAAGTGCAATGCACTCACGCAGAGCACCTTACAAAAGAAGATAAGATTTTTTGTCATCAAAAGACTATTTTAATTTCTCCTTTGATGTGGTATGGAGCACCATGCATCTGCACGAGCAATAGCTACAGATAAATACTACCTGACATACAACATCTTTTGCATATGTGCAGTAAAAGTGAATACTGGCATCAGCCATGCTGCAGCGCAGAGTGTTTAAGTCATGCATAGTATGTAACGTATTTTATATGGAGGTGCCTGTCATTAAAAAAGTGTCGGAGAGTTTAAAACAAGCAAAGAAAAATTGATATTATGATGAAGGTTTTAGAGGAATTGATGTCTCTCAACCAGTCGTCACCTCAGCAGGCAACCAGGTCCTAAACAGGGGCATCTGGAGAGGAGTAGATGAACCTCATGTAAGCCACCTAGGAGAAAATGGTGAAAAGATTAGTTAAGGCTCAAAGAAATCAGTGTGTCTTTTCAGGCAGGGTTCATCACCCTGGAGGTCTGAGGAGGTCTTGAAACTGCTGCTGGGTTTTGCCCTAATACCTTTTTTTTCAAGAAACAAAAAAAGGTCCTCTCTTCCCAAAGGCACCCTCCTCCCTCTCCTTATGCAATATCTCAGTGATTAAAGCATCCGTTTAGGATGTGGGAGATGCACATTGAAGTTCCTCCTTGCCTGGAGGGGTTTGGACCTAATCTCCAACATCAGGAGAGCATCCAGCCAGCTGGGCAAGAGCATGAGCCGGAGGAGAGGGAGGAGGAGAGCGCTCCCTCCCACCCACCCAGTCCCACATCACAGCTCCTGGAGGGCTCGGTAGCATAAAATAAAAAAAAAAAGTCCTCTCTCTAAAATGAAAAGAAAAGAGAAAAGAGGTGTTCCTGTAGGTCATGAAGAAGACGGTTGGCATCTTCCTTTTTACCCAGAAAGGTAAGTAAGAAAAAATAGTATCTTAGTGAAACCAGGATTTAAATGGCATTTCATGAAGTTTTAATAAAGTTTAATGGAGTTTTCATTTTTAATGAAGTTTCTCTTTTATGTTATTAAATAACTCCTCCTACCCATGAAAGAGCTGCCAGTGGCTTTCCCAGGACAAGCGAAGGGTGGTTTCTGTACACGAACGGCAAAGCTTTATCATCCGTGGTTTGTGCTATGAGTCAATGCCTTGGGTAGGAAAGAAATTATTTAGAAAGCAAACACTCATAGCACGTTTAGCAAACACTGCCCAGAAAAAATGATGCTAGGTTTGGTTTTGCCGTGATGGCTTGAATGTGCCACTGCTTTAACCACAGAGGATACTTTACACACTGGCTTCTCCTGCTCCATTCGTTACAATAACTCGTGAGCTGGACGTGTGGCAGCGTTAGCAGTAGTGAAAGCACGTGAAAAAAATTGCTATTAGTAAAGAATGTATTATTTTAACGGTGTTTTAAGTCACCCCTTCCAGAACTGTAAGGGGTTTAAGCATTTCATCAACCCATTTCCAACACTCCAAACTGTTCCTACAGCAAGTCCAGGGGATTTTCTAGCTCTGTTTTGTTCAAAAGGGTGGATAATGGATGAAGGAATGGCTCCATACTAAGTTGGAGGAGGCCATTCTTATCATTAGCCTTTGCGGTGATGGACCTTCACCGCTGAGGTCCTCCCTTGCCCCCAGATCCTGGGAGGTCTGTAGTGAGCTGTAGCTTCCTCTGAAGCCGTAGACACAGCAGTGGGCTCTGGACCCACCAGCACCTGTTGCACCAAACTGGAATTTGGGGCAAGGTGCCTTGGCTTTAGCTCAAAAATGAGCTGGATGTATCCATGGGAGTACCTATGCAGCTTTACACTTAGAGACTAGGGATGGGATTCAGTCACCTAAATGTAGATATTTGAGGTGCTATGGGGGGTATGTGGAACATCTCCAGCTCCTGTTCCTCAGGCTACAGGTTTCCTCCAGGTCCTGCGTCACATCTGCTGGTCCTCTTTGGCTGGAAGTGAAAATCCGGAGCTCCGGGCAGGATCTAGCAGGCAAGGAGGATGCTAGATGGAGCCATTATCTGAAGTCAGGCCATGGCAATCGGCAAGTGGAAGAGCAGATGTGAGATCTTCCTACTCAATCTCCTGCCTCCCCTTTTGAAGTGTGAGATTAATGACCATATCAGATTGTTGACTTTACAGAGGCTGTAGTGGGGGCTAATGTCATAGTGTGATACTTCAATAGCGGGAGGACGATCCTCGTGTCTGACAAAAGCAGCTAATAAACAAAGATAAATTGAATGTACTTCCAGGTTATTAATGACTTCCCAGCACAGTAATCTCTAGAAACAATAGGGAAATGTTTACTCAGCGGGTTATAGTTTTACTTAGGTTAATGGCTGTTGAATTAACTGGCAGCTTGGGCGATGCTTCAGTGTGTGCTTCGCGGCAGCATCCTGCAGGGACGGATCAAATGGTATGTTTTGGGTTGCAGGGGGAAGGAGAGCTCAGCTGTGCCCTGTGTCTTCTCCAGTACGCGGAGACACTGGGAAAAATAATTGGAAGCAGTCTTCGCCCAGTGCCGCTCAGAAGATGAAGCGCTCTGTTTATCTGCCTGTGTTTGCCTAGTCTTTCTTCTTCATCTTCAAAGCACTTGGCTAACATTATCCCATTAACGTCAGAGAGGGAAAGGTAAGCAATGGCTGCCAGCGTGGGGACAAGCCTCTGTGCCGCTGACATCCGCAAGCGCCACCGGGAGCTATGGGGGACATCCACCCCCCCAGAATGGTGCATATTCCCCATACCCAGGGCGAGGAAAGTCCCGCCCTGCTCAGGTCCTGCTCCGTCTGGAATAAGGATGGTGCCAATGACATGGGCTGAACCACTGCTGCCCGGACATGGATTTACTGGGAAATCTCCGAGGCAGATACCTGGCCTTGATAAGCCATTTCCAACAGATAAAATGAACCGTCCCGCAGGGGTTTTGCTGGAAAGAGGAGCTGAATGTACACATGCACGCTCATCCAGGCACCCGAGCTACCAGCAGTAGCTACCAGCTGCCACAGGTAGGGCAATACTAGTTTTAAATACAGGACTCTTTCCCATTTGAAAAAAAAAAAAAAAAAGGTTTTCTTTTTTACCCATGGCTGTCCAGTGGAAGTAGAGCCAAAGTGTAAATGGAGCCACTGAGAGAAACTGAGGTTTGTTTTTCTATTGCTTTGCTGAACAATTTGAACACTGTAATTTCGGCATGTGGTTCAGCTGAAGGCAATCCCACCGGGACGCTGCAGGACGTAGCGCAGTTTCTCCATAAGTAATGGTTCTTTAAGGAAGAATTTATTAATTTCTCCTTCTTCTTCTTCTTCTTCTTCTTCTTCTTCTTCTTCTTCTGCCTTCCTTCCAGCCTAAAACTGCTGAGAAAAAGCACGTGAACCTGGGTGCCTGGGAGGAGAGATGGAGAGGGCTGCACCAGGGGATGAAAGCAATACCATTTTAAAAGGAAAAGAGGTAAAATTCCAAATATTTGGAGTAGCCACACAACCCCAACGTTGCTCTCAGCTTTGCAAATCTTTGGGTGTCACTCTCAATGAATTTCCCATCCGCTGCCAGCTGGAGGGCAAGAAAACCAACATGAATTACATCTGGTCTCACGCTGCCGGCAATGGTACATAGGGTCTTAGGTCGGATTAAAACCTTTACAATAAAAAGATGATAACCCCCATGCTTTCTTGCCTCCTTGGCAAGGACGCCGTGAAGGGCAACGTCTCATTTTCCGCATGCAACCTCTTGACAAGTCTTTTTTTTTTTTATCGGGCACTTAAATTATAGCTCGATCGTCGGCGGTCACCTGCTGAGCGGCGCTGTCGTTCTCACTCCCCATCTTCCTGTCTGCTGGTCATGTCAGAAGGTCGCGCAGCGTGAGCGGCCTGATTTATGGGCTCACCGGAGCGCACAAAGGCTTTCGGAGGAAGTCGGAGCTCTCCCGCCAGCGCCTTTCAAGGCCGGCGACTCGGGCGGCGCGGGGCTGCTGCGAGGAGCTGCCGCCCAGATGAGGATGCTGCACTGGCAGCGTGGTGCTGTGGGGAGCTGAAACGGGCTGCTTGGTTGGGGTTTTTTTAAGCAAAGAGGAAAAAAAAAAAAAAATCAGTATCTAAAAAAAAATTAAAAATCAATATTAATTTTAAAAACAATATAAAACAATCAGTACAAAAAAAATCAGAATAAAAAATTTGATGCTTCACCTATAATATCCATTACTGCTTATTTAAAGAGCTGATGCTGCTCTGCAGGGATGCGTTACTGCTTCGGGAGCGATGCGTCTCAAAAGAACCCCAAACCTCGTGGGTTTTTTTTTCAGCAGGGTTTTCCCCTTGTGCGTTTGCTGCCCGGCTTTCCCAGCAATTCAGTCCTCCCCCTCCTCCACCTGTTTTGCCCTGCTGGGTTTTCCAGCTTTTCCAGCTCCGCGCAGGCAGGTCAATACCATCCCTGCACCCGAGTCAAGCGCAGATTGCAATAGCCCATGTGAAAAGGGTGAGAGCTGAGTTGAGGTCACTGGCAAATATCCTGGGATTTTTTTTTAGCCTCAGTTTGAGCATTTTCTACCTGAAGTCTCACTGATATTTAGCGTTTAAGACAGCTCAATAAACGCAGCGTTCCCCACATGTGTCCAGGAGCGTTTATTGTCTAGAGAACGGTGCAACATCAATCCAAACAAACCCGCTTTCTTTTTCTTATTATTTTAATATAGGAAGAAGGATCCTCATGCTGATTGACTAATTTTTAAAAAGTTTTTGGCTGACTTTTTGTGCTTGTGTGCATGACTTCCACAGCAAATGTACGCTCAGCCCGTGCTCAGCTACCCTACAGCGTCCGCTCCATGTGAAACAGGGGACCTGTAACATCTCCTGACGGCTGTGCTGATTTATGATATTCATCTTTATAGAGAAAGACTGAATTCTTGTTTTGCAGGTTTTTTTTTTTCTTTTATGCAGTAAATAAATATCCTGGTGGAAAGTGCTCCCGCGGCTTATTAAGGAGAAGGGGATGCTACCTTCTTTAGGTGAACACATAGGGGGAAAGCATTTCAATTTTTGTGTTGACATCCCATGTCCTTGCCATAATAATTGTAAATCTCTTTTGAAAAAGTAGTTTTTCAATGCAGAAAGTATATTTATTTTATGGCTGGGAGAGCCATGGCCAGAGCAACCGCAAAGGGCATTTATCGTTACATTAATGTGTGTACACGTGTGTGTATAAAAGTAATGATATATATCTATATTTAGATTATAAGTTAATGTATGGAGAGTACCATCATGTGTATAAACTTCTTTTTCACTTAGGAATGAAGGATGGAGGGAAAAAAACCCAAACAAGTTATCTGGCCCTGAAATTCAATGAAAAATTACCCTTCAAAGTATCCAACTGCATTGAAAGGGGAAATACTGCAACGGTAGTTTTTCTTGCACTGGTTCATCACGGTGTTGGATACAGTTAAAGGAAAAGTTTGCATGAGTCTCACGCAGCAAATCAAAACGTTTCAGTGAAAGAAACCAGCTTTGAAGGGACCACCTACCATAAACATTATTCTGAAAGCCTAAATTCTTAGCGCAAGCATCCAAAGAGTAAATGATAAACAGATGAGGGAGCAAACTGAAATTTCACAGAGTTGTAACTTTAACTTTCTGCATGTGTCGAAGAAATACGTCTCTTAAAAGAGCAGCGGAGCTGTTTACTATTAACAGCGTCACTTTATTTATATACACAGCACCCAGCACCGTTCTGATCCACTTGATCTGACACTCAAAGGGATTACTCCTCGGCTGCCAAGCTAGTTTAATTTACAGTAATATAACTTTTATTTTTGCTGGTCGCTGGTGTATGCCTACATGGTAGCGATCAGATTGCATGCATATTTTTTTTTTTTTTTCATCTTTAGGTGTTCTATACAGCATATTTCCAGGTGCATACAACTTATATTACTGACCGCACCGGGAACAAATAAATTGCAGCAGCTGTAATGCAAATTTGGGCATTTAATAGCCCTGGATTGGCTTTTTTTGTTGCCTTCCTCGAAGTTGTCCATCACTTTGTGACCCCTCTAGCAGCGCTCAGCACCCACAGCATCTTCCAGCACCCTTCGGCCAGCCACTCTGCCATGTCCCACCATTTCCAAATGATTTCTGCTGTTTTAATTTTGTCACCATTTTATAAACTGGTGAAAAATTTGTAAATGGGTTTGGCAGCTCGTACGGCATTTGGATCTGCAGCTCCAATATATCACAAGCCATGTACAGAGGATATTTATGGCTGAGAACAACAACAAAAAAAAACCCACCTGAACCAAATATATTTTGCTGGCTGTCAGGTCACTGTAAAAGTCCTGGAGTGGTCTGCAAAAAAGCCACCACCTGAAATATAAGGTGATAGTGCTGTCTCAGGCCAAATAAAACACACCCACCAGACTCTTTTGTAATAAATAAACGAGTAAATAAATGTGTCTAATGAACAAACTGTTTCCCTTTCACAAGCTGCTGTGGAGCCCTGAGCACTCGAGCGCTGCATCCCAGCAGCTGCTGGCAGTCACAGTCCTCCTGGTGAATCATCCCCAGCATTTATAAATATGTTCCTCAACCAGCAAGTTGCTGGCTTGCCCTGGTATAGCTGAAAGAAAATTATTTGGCCCAAACCCTTTTGACTTTGGAAGCGTCCCATGTTTGTGACAGTCTGACTTGCCTGGCTAGATTTGTCTTGTATGGAGGAAGTCAGACTGGTGGTGACTGGTGTCACCTTCTAGAGACATCACCACCGTGGTCCAGCAAAACTGGGCGTCTTGTGGAGAATGAGGCTTTTGGTGTGACATTCAAGTTCCTAGCTATAAATAATGGGAACTTGGGACTGATACGAGGGTTTAAGACCTTCATGGCCCCAAAAATTCAATTAGCATTTCTGAGGCAGTGGATTTTTCTGCAGGATTTTTCTGTATTTGAGGCAACATCCCACCTTCACTGTTCAATACCAGTGAACCCAGCATTTTGAGATGGGAGTTTGATAAAAGCCATGGGGTTAACTGCCCAAGGATGCTTAGGATGTCCATGCCCTACTAGCACCCTTCTTGTATATAATCTTCTTTAAAAATCCTTTCTTCCCTATCCCTAATTTGGAAAGTGCATGAACACCACAGATCCGTGGACATGGCCAGATAGCCCAAACCCTACCTTGGACATGTCTTCTCCTTTCCCCACTTCCATGGTTTCCAAACTGAAATGAACTTACATGGTCGCTCTTGAATTAAAATTAACTGTGCCAGGTAATAGTGCAGCTGAAAGGGGGCGTGGACTCTTTGTATTTGGGAAGAAAAAAAAAAAAAAAAAGCATTTAAAGAGCATTAACGGTCAAAACCCCAACCATTTCTTTACGGGAAGCCCAGGTCTCCTGCAGCTCCTCCTTGAACCTCCAACCTCATGTAGCAAAGGGCAAAGGAGTCAACACAGGGTGCGTTTTGGGTACTCCATGCTACCAGCCATGACCGAAGACCGTCTGGACAGGACTGAAATGGTGGTGGTGTTTCAGTGTGGTGGCCAAGTCTTTCCATGCTGGGATCCCCAATAACAGGGTTTGGAAACATCTACCTTGTGCTCCACGGTCAACGGGATTCAGTTTGCGTGCGTGTCTGTCCAGGATTTAATGAAAGGATCCCGGGTGAAATCTGTTCATCTGCAGTCTCTCATTTCAACGCATCCCTAAGTATACTGTGTGTGCCCTGGAGAACTGGTAACCTACTATCAAGGGCCTGATACTGCGAAATGTGGAACAATTCCTGGGAGGTGCTGAGCATCCACAACCCCCAGAAGTCCCTCTGCGCTTCCCAGCACCAAATAAACAGGGAGAGTTATTCCAAGGTCTGCAAACCAAAGCAAGGATCCAACCCAAGCCAGCTCTTGCCCTGTGTTATTTGCATCTTGCTATGTTTAACTCCAGATCACAGTTTTTAAGTAAATTGGGCTCGAAAATTATTCGAGCGGGTTAGAGTTTGGCTGGCGGCTGGCAAACCTTGGGTAGTTATTTCCTGTTCCTGTTATTTAGCTACTTTTACATTGGTCAGAGTTAATGCGGTAGGCTTTTAGCAGCAGGCATCTCTTCTTTTTAGGCTGGAAAGTCTCTAAGAGAGTGGGATGATGAAGTGTGAACTGGGGCCACCAGCCCTGCTGCTGCTTGAAAGCCCAAGAGGACGTTGGGCATATGGTGGTGGCCAGGAGCGTGGCATCGGCTCTTTGCTTCATACCTTGGGTTACCAGACCTGGAAGCACTCTGGCAAAAAATTCATATTAGAAGAAGCCAAAGCCTTGCTTTCCAAGATTTTGGCCCTAAAAAAAAAGGTGTGTTCACCTACAATTCTGGGCGTTAATCTCGATCCCATTGTGTGCAATGAAATAATTTGCTTTTTTTTTTTTTTTTTCCAGCTTGCCTAGACACGCCAACAAAAACGGTGATGCAGAGATGGATTTGTGCAATAAGACAGCTGTAGTGGTTGAGCCCTCTGGACCTTGTGCTGCTGTAACACCACAGAACAACCACTGTTAATAGAGCTGTACAATGACGGAGTATGTGGGAATGCAATACCTGTCTTTATAAGCAGCTCATGCACATCCTGTACTCGGTTGGAGAACGGACCCTTATGCAGCTTTGCTCTTACTCACTTTTCTTTTTTGAAATTACAGGAGGGAAAAAAAAAAAAAATAGCAAGCCCATGTGTGACAATTGGCATGAAAGCAATTTCAAACGGGAGCTTCCCCGGATGTTGGCCACACAGCAGGAGTGCCACCGCTGCGTGATGATGCTACGGTCTCGCCTTTTAGGACTAAAAGCATCCCTTGGCTAATCATCAAGCCGTACTTCATGTCATCATTACTTCAGTTCTGTGCTTTAATTCAGTTTGCTGCTTGTGGAGCATAATAAACCCTATTTCACACAAAAAAAAACCCAAACCAAACCCAACCTTGTAATTTTGGGCTATTAAATTTTTTTAATTAATTGTGATGAAACATCTGATGCAGTAAATTATGAGATATCAAGTCTACGAGTGGAAAAGCTAAGTCCTGTGTTAGAAAAATAGATTTTTGTAAGGGGAATCAAACGCTGGCTTGAATCAATTACTTTCCTTCTGCTCTTTACCCAGAGCTGCCCCGTGGTGTTAACTATATTATGCATGATTATTCTCCCAAAGCTGTACTCTTCTCCTTACAGCAGCTTCGTTACTACTTAACTCATAAGCAGCTCAAGGGCAGCTAGAAACTTGCTTTTTCTTTTGATCAGCCACTGTGGCACAGGGCATAGTGTCACTCTCAGCGTAAGAATATGGCCCAAACCCCCCATCGTTGTCATTGTCAGCCTGCCCCACGCAAGAGCCTTGCGTAAGTGGACATGGCTGGCAAGGAGTCAGGTAATTACAACGCTGAACTCCGCTGAATAATGCAAAATTGAAACCATTCAGGCCACGGTGGTTTCTGGGATGCTTCGCGCTGGAGTGAAATCTATTCACACGAGGAAGGGTTGGCTGCTGGGACATGGTTTTGGGCAGAAGGGCTGAATTTAATTTCATCCTAACCAGACCAAACTCGGTGCTATTTGTGTGCTCTCTTCACCAGTACGATGGTGTAAATGCTTTCTTAGACATCCCCTGGAGTGCAGCACGGGGGAAAGACCCAGAATTTACCTTCTAACCATGTATAGGGTATATTGTAATGCACGTTCTAATTTTACTTACTGATTGCGGGGGTTTTTTCCCCCCTAAATTGTCGTGCTTTCCTCCAGTTAAGTCATAGTCATGTGGAAGAGACTGTGCTTTGGAGAACATGGGCTTACAGTACACAGATTTTCTGTGGCTGTTGAGTTAGGGGAAAAGGTGTCTTGGAAATAAGGGCAGGAAAGGATTATTCCTGCATCCTGGGAAAAAAAGGAGTGATGCCCTGGTTGTAGGCAGAGGCAAAGGCTCCTCTATTCTTGCTTGGTGCATGGGCAGCTTTATAAATTTTAGCTGGTATATCCCTGAAAACCACCTCCCTGTCCCACCAGAGCCTTAGAAAAGCTTCGTCTGCTGAAGCCACCACATGCCAGGGCAGAATTAGGTTCCAAGCTCAGCTAAAGTGGGGTTCTGCCAAAAATGGAGCCCTGTTGTCATCCTCCTGCCACACTGCGCTGGGCTTGATGTCCTTTGAGGAATAACAGGTCATGCCAGCGCCTGGCAAATGACTCCGGTGACTCTGAAGGTCACTTTGTGTTACGTGTCTCTGTGTGTGTGTGTATGCGCGGCCAGCTGAAACACGGCACAAGTTTTTCTAGGCGCAAGCATCACTTCTTGATGCCACATGGAAGCACACACTGAGCTCTGCTGCTTCCAGGCTGAGTCAACAAGAAAGACTGCATTGATAAAAGTTAAGGGAGTGAAGCTGAGAGAGGCTCCAATGTTGCTAGCTGAAAGGAAAATAGATTTTGGACTGCAGCAGCAGTGGGCAGAAATCAAGATGCTCTGCGATGCCTCCAACCACTGGTCCTGCAGTACTGCACCACGATCTGAATCAGGAGCCAAATCTAACCCAAATTATGTCAGAACAACTTTGTGGGGCCACAGAAATGGAGCTGAGGTGAGGATGTGGAGCTGAACCTAGCTGTCAAACCCATGATGGTGAGACTGGCTGCAGAATAGCTCTAAGCTAAAGGTAAGTGGCACACAAACATGTGAGTTCCTCGACGTGCAACACACAGGTCTCTTTTTTTTTTGTCATTTCACTTTAAAAAAAAATTCATTTCAGGTCCCTGTTTTGCTAGACTGTCAATCCTTTAAACACAACAGGGTTGGTTCCTAGTTGGGGAATAACCACAAGCCAATTAGAAGTTAAATTGTTGAGCAGTATGCATCTAATTGAAGTCTCTACTTTCTGCCTGCTATTTTTAGTGTTTGGACCGAGCTGCAGCTCCACGTAGGGTATAATCATGTTTATTTAAGAGCAACGTGTACCTCAGTGAGAAAAATAAAATCCAGCAGGCAAAGCTGTTTTTTACCAAATATACATGGGCGGGTGGTACACTTCAGGTCTAGACTGCTCTGTCTCTCTTGCTGTATGCTATCTCCCTTCAGGCACGCGTCCTTTTGGCTTCAAGACTCTGCCTGCAAGTGCTTTAATGCAAAGAGCATTTTCCCCCCGTACTTTTGTTGTCATTTATTGTCACCTATTATCATGATTTCCCGATCCTCTTCTACGTACATCAGAGCAGTGACAAGAGACTCTGGTTGTGCTGGAACAAATAGATGGGCTGACATGCTTAGAAGATAAAAAGCTGAAGGAGGTGCCATGAGTCAGTCCTGAGCAGCCTCCCCTTTCCCAGGGGAGTTTGGGGATATTTTAGGTATGCTCTCAGGTATTTAAGAAGTGATTTGAAGGGCAACAGCAAAGTGATCGTGTTGGCATTTCTGGGTAGCTTCCAGCAAGGGGAGGCATAGAAAATGGTTATTTGCTGGAATTTTTCAGTGCCTGGGCTCTAAATGGTCAAGGGACCCATGGGACTGGGAAGGGACAACCTCAATATCGGGTCAGCTGTCTTGAAAGTGAAGACATTTTTGCCTATGCTTGATGGATGAGCAAAGAGCCAGGAAGGGGTGGAAAGAGAAAGCACGATCAAATCCCATCAAAAACAGGAGAAGAAAAGGATCTTTCCAGCAACTTGTCAAGTGGACATAAGAGGACAGAGACAAGTCAGCAGTAAATCAGAAGGTGGACAGCCATACGGTAGCTGACGTTGGGTTGCAAATTAGACCATCAGATCAGTGCTGTAAGAGGCGAAAAGCAGGGGATAAGGACACAGCCACATGGGACACGTGTTGGGAACCAGAGCGGAGATGAGCAGAGTTGGAACGTGACGCACAGCCTGAATGATGAGGGAGGGAGAGCTTTAAGCAGTTTTTTAGCCAGAGGTTGCAACGGAAGCTTTGGCTCTGCCAAAATACCGCATCAGTCAACTGAGCTTTAGCAGTGATAAGAAGGGAGATAGGGAGGCTGATTTGTGCCTTAAAAAACTCTGTCTGTACTGTGACTGCTCGTCCTGACCTCATCGGCCTGTTTCCTTAAAAGACCCCAAGGAAGTGAACAAAAACAAAGCCCCAGCAGAGTCCAGGGTTATACTTGTTCTTAGCAATGACTGATTTTTCTTATTCATCTCTATATGCCTGTCACATCACTTGCATGCATGCCAAATGACAATGGGAGAAGATTGCTTTTTTTCCTCAGGAATTGTACATACATTCCTCTTTCTCACCACAAAAGGGGTTTGAGTTTAAGCGAGAAGCCATAAATTTTATTAAAAAAATTCCCACACTGATTTATCCTATCTTGGTGGCTCTGCAAAACAGAATAAAGCCAGTACTAAACAAAACCCAGTGTCACCCTTCCTAAAATACAAACTTGGAAAGATAGGGCTCAGAACTTCATCCTAAAAATCAAGAAGCACATGCCCTTGCTCCTTATCTTGTTTCACAGCATTAGATGCAAAATCCTCAGAGGGAGTCGATTTGAAAGTTATTAAAACAATGTTGACAAGGAGGAAATAAAAACCAAAATATATGCAAACTGATGTTCTTGGGCTTAACAATATTTAAGGGATAAACTAAGAAACTGAGGTTGTTGGGATACCCAAACACTCCCATAGAACACATTTATCTTTTTAACAGGCAGATGCAGGCAACGGTCTTCAAATTTTTATGACACTGAAGGTTTTTAATAGCAGCAGGTTACTTACTAGTAAGAAGTGTTCAGGACTAAGGTGTTATGACAACAAAGAAAACTCCAGCTTTGACAGACTCTTGCTTTACTAATGATTTATTTATTTACATCCACAGCTTAAGACGGAGTCAGACCTAAGAAAGAATCAAGATGCCCAAATAAGAAGGGTCTGGCTTTCTAGGCCATTGCATTTCTGACACAATGAAGAGTTGCCTAAAAACAAAAGCTGAAAATGCCATGAGGAACATGACATCAGGTCCTCTCCCATCTTCAGGAGGTGTTTAAACACTTCTTGAAGCTGGTTCCCCCAGTCTAGGGCCGATGCATGGGTTGCACAGCCACGTTCACATCAACACAGTAGGCAGGATGCCATGAGCTTGCAGGACATGGCACCACCCATAGGATGTGCCAGCAGGACCCTGTGCAACATCAGAAACTTCATGGGGCAGAACCTGGCCTGTTCCCAAAGCCAGAACCAAAGTTCAGCAACATGGACAGATGATCTGTTAAAAAGCAGATGAGTATGGGAAAAATGCAGACACGAGGGCTGCAGCTAATACCTGAGGTTGCTCAACGGCACGAAAATCAGGCACTAGACAGCTTGCAAGTGTTAGAAGCATTTGCCACTAGTTTGCTGAAGATTCCTGTACCAACTTTAATAACAAAAGGTCAAACAGCAACCTATAGGGTAGGACGCAGGTCAATGTTCAACATATTGGTAAACTTTTAAAGAGCAATTAAAGCTGGAAGATCTGCAAGGGAGAATAATATTCTTCTGTCCAGCTGGTTGCTGTTGTGGCATTTTAAAATGTACCATGAAGACTCCACTATAGATGCAACAGACATTTATAATCCACGTGATACAAGTAAGTCCACAGAGCCAGCAACAGGATATTTTGCTGGATAATAAGGATCCTACCAGAGTTATGTGCTGTGATGATTCCTCATCCCAAGCTGTCAAAAAAAAAAAAGGCTTTGATGAGCTTTAAAAGGGATCCAAAGGAGCTTTACAGGTCAGATGGAGGCTGGAGGCCTCTTTTCCCAATGCAATGCTTTGGCCAACAATTAAATTATATTTTTTTAAGAACATGATATCTAAACCAAAACAAATATAAATTATTTACAGGTCTGGAAAACCCCCATATTTAGAAATTTTCAATGCACATGACATGAACCGAAGGAAGGGTTTTCCCCTCCCTGCTGATCACTCTGGCTTGCAGCAGCATCAAAATATAACCTAGGAAATATTAAGCTGGTTTCTCCAGGAACCCATCGCATCTCACCTTGCCAGTGCCTCCACTTAGCGTGGTAGAACCATTGCAGCTGCTGCCAGCTTTCAATGACATGGAACTTGTGCTGTCCTCAGCTTCTAAGCTCCCAGGAGAATATAAAATCCTACAACAAGGATTAAAACACATCAATAATTTGGGTCACAAGGGCTTCCCTTTTGCATTCCTACTGCTTTCCAGTTGATCAGCCAAATAGGCTGACAGCAGCTGCTACCAACAAGCGCTGCTGGCTTTCTGGTGGAAATACTATGAGACTGCTCGGGCAAAGGGCATCCAGCTTGGGCAGGGGATTAGCCCTTTATCACTGCTGAACGTAGAGTAGATCACTAGCACATGGCTGGGTTTCATGGACTAGAAATTCTCCATCTGCCTCCAAAGGGACTCCTCACCAAGGAGGAGCTGGAAGCTCTCCCCAACACATGATGGGACAAAATACTTCAATATTGCTCATAACAATACCTTGTCTTGCCAAGAAGCAGCCAAGACAACATCTTGCATGAATAAGCCTTCCCTAAAATTCACATAAATAGTCTGGGGCAATGTTTGACTGTGAGTAGGAGCATTGCCCACGAATGAAGGCGTTGGCCTCAACCAGCCTGGGGACAGAGAGGCTGGGCTGTTTCCTCAGCAAAGAGGCCTGAACAAAAGTAGGGTACACCTCATAACCCTGACAGTCTCAAAAAAAATAAATAAATTGAAGAGCTACATGTAGAAGCAGATTTCTGCACAAAGGATTTGTGGTTTAAGCTGAAAGCTCCAGAGCCTGTGGGATTAAATGGTCACTGTGGACGGGAGCGGAATAAAGTGCCATCTGAAAACGGCTCCAGGCTCTTCTCTTACCTCCTCTCTGAGCGCAGCCCATGGGTTGTGGCATGCAAGAAGCAAGTCTCCAAATAGGGGAAAGATCTGGGCTCCTTGCTATCATGGCCATTGCTCATCCCGCTATACAGGCTGGGCTGCAGCCAAAAGAAATTACATTTCTTGGATGATCATTTATGGTCAGGCATTCCTTCTGGCTAAGGCAGTTAAATCCTTGCTAATGTGAGATGTCTGGGACAGCAAAGCCACGGTGATAGGGAAGGATCATCACAGACC
Source organism: Scopus umbretta (assembly GCA_013400535.1). NCBI lineage: Eukaryota > Metazoa > Chordata > Aves > Pelecaniformes > Scopidae > Scopus > Scopus umbretta. The sequence continues at coordinate 2,459 of VZTL01077272.1, read as the reverse complement.
AGTCTTTTGGGAGGATGGGCAGTTTGGGACAACCTAAAGTCAGCAGAGACTTGCTCATATACAAGTTAAAGAGGGAAGAGCAGAGGAGAGACCTCCCGGCAGACATTTGTGATGGAAATCAGCTCCATTAACATTTCACTTCTCCACTTCCCAACCTACACCCCGTGGACCACAGCCTGCTCTCACAAACTGAGAAAGAGCTGCCATTTGCCTGAACCTTCCCCAAGCTCCTTCTGGAGACAAGATGACCTCAGCTTGGCAATGGGTGCAAAAAAACCTGCTTTTCATTAGAGTCGTCAAGGGAGGCTCTCCACACTTTTAAAAAAAATGGACCATGGCAGGACCTTGCATACCCTCCATTCTCATTCTGCTGCGCATCAATGGAGAGACGGTCCTTGAATGTGCAAGCTAAAATAAATTAAGTTACTAAAATAATTGTAGTTTTAATGTACTGGTCCTTGTGCGAATCCAATTATTCTGAAGAAGAAGCGTGAAGTCCAGGTCCTACCCAATCAGGATTATCTGACTTCTTACCAAGTTGTGAAGTTGTCATTTTCAAGTGCCACCTGTACCCTACGAGGCTGGCTATAAAGCTGCAAAACCCCTGTGGATCAATAGAAAAAAAGAGACTTAATTAATTAAATTAGGTGCAAGATCAAAACTGTATAGAAATACTTTAATCTATGGTAAAATGGCTCTCAAGATTTAAAAAAAAAGTGAACCAATTTCAGAGCATGTTCTTCCACAGTTTGGCCTTCTGTTCCTTAGTAATTTATGATCGCATTGGTATATTTTTTAAGTCAACCTCACGAAACCCAGGCATATTAAGTAGTGCACAGTAAAATTAAGTATTTAATTTTGTTTCTTTTTCAAAGCACATCCACATTAAGGCAAAAGCAGTTAGACAACCTGCCGTGCTGCAAGAAGCCCTTCATTGGGCACAAGTACAGATGTGCTTCTCGCATCAGCCTGGAGTTTCAGGAAGTCATTTCAACAAGGACACCAGGACTGAGGATGAGACAGGGCTCAGAGTCGCTGCTGGCTTGCCAGGGTTGTCCTTCCAGCGATGAAGCCCTTGCATAATGACTTATTTTTCCTCAAAACCAGCATCTTGAACCAATTATGTCTTTTAAAGGAGGTTCGGTTTAAAACGAAAAATAAATAAATAAATGCAAAGAGACCAACGCTTCCCTGTGGATCTGACACCCACATACTTGCAGCCCCAGATCATATTCGCCAAGAGGCAACAGCAAGGCCTTAAGGAGCCAATACTTAAGGAAAACAAAACAAAAGTAATAATTAAAAAAAACCCCACCCCTCAGACACTTATAGTATCATCCTTCCCACTGCCAATAATCAGCATTTAGAGATTTCCTCTGCCAGTATTTGCATCTGAACCTTCGTCTTCTGTGAATTCACCTCGTCCCCACGTGACTTAATTTACCAGTTCTCAGCTTTGTGGCCACCAGTTACACAACTTGGCCATGTGCTGGGTTTGTTTTGAACCCAGCTGGCTGAACAACCTTCTCAGCATTGTTTACAGCTTTACAGGCCTCTCATACCCTCCCTCAATCATCTCTTTTCCAGCTGAGAAGACCTGCCAAACCTTTCCTTGCATGGGAGTATGCCCTCACCTCCTTACCCTTTGTTTTCCATAGTTCTGCTATACCGTATGCTTCTAGAGTCACTTGGTATTGCCAATATGTCCTGCAATATTTTCCTGGACTTCTACTGGGATTTTTTTTTCCCCTTCCAGATTTACCTATCCTGACTCTGTATCACCTACAGACTTACTATTAAAAAAAAAAAAAACCCCTTAAAAAAAAAAAAAAAGGTAAGTAACTCACAAGTCCCAGCACCCTTCATTCTGGAATATCATCATCTCCTTCAACCACAAGCAATAACTATTTGTTCCCCTGGCTTGCTCCACAGTTATTTCAAAGGAGGGGAAAACCCTTTGTTTTCTCCAGCAGCAGCTTCATCCCCTTGGAAAGGCTCCTCACCAAGGTCTTTGCAATCAGCTGGATCACCTCCTTGTTGATTCCTTTAACCGCTTCTCCTAGACTGGCAGAGCACCACTTTCTCATGCAAAACTCACGCTGGCTCTTTGCCCACTCCACACTATCCATCCATTCATCTACAGCTGCTTCTCTTGACTCACCCAACCGTTCAGATCTGGGATTTGGAG
>VZTL01077271.1:40910-55957 GCA_013400535.1 Scopus umbretta | reverse complement strand
TTTTTTTTTTTTTTTGGATGCTGGAGCAGATTTTCTCTGGACAAATGTTTTCTTCCACAGAGTGCTTTCGAGGAAGGGTCCCTGGAGTGCAGAGTGGGGAGCACAGCATAAGGGAGTCATGAAAGGCAGGCTCTCTGTGGCTCTCCACGGGCTATCATCCAGGCTCAGAGGTGGGAAACCACAGTGGAAAACCCTAGGACATATTGGCCTTGCATTAGCCTTGGCAGAAAAGAAGTCCGCTCATCTCTGGCCACTCAGAAGGCCTATCATACAACAGTAACAGGATGCATCGTAGGGTGGTAACAGGGTACAACACAGCTCAGAAATGATCCAGTTTAGTTGCAGGTGCTTTTTCTTCCACCTGACGCCAATGGTGAAAGGTTGAACGAGTTAATTTTTATTCTTTTTTTTTTTAGCAAGACAGAGTCAAACAATGATTCAGAGTGTTACAGTTTTAGCTAGAATGGCTGTTTTTACAGATCATATTGGAAGTTGTTCATGCAGGTAGAGTCTTTTTATTCAGTAATTATTAAATTATGTTTCAAATTAACATTCAAATGTGCCAGTTCTTCCCATGCTGCCTGGCTTCCATATGTCAAGATTTTAAAAAAATACATTGTAGTTCTTCTTACTGTCTTGTAAACTTGGAATTGTAATTTCTAAAATATTTTTAACCACCCTTTATTGTTCTTTGGCTCATATTAGGTATCTTAGTAACTCTTGAATGCTGGAGGTTTAGCATTGTTTCTCTCTGGTTTGTCTTAAAAGAAAAAAAGGAGTTCTAGTATTTCTGAAGTATTTATTTTAAGAAAATAACCATCTAAAGAATTGCACAGTACAGCTAAAGAGGAATGACAGAGCCAGATCATATTTACTGCATTTTAATCAATCTCTGTTCGCATTGCCAAATACAGATTGTATGTATCCTGACTGATAGTTAGGAAAATCTCTTTGAGATCATTTAATGACAAAGAATTAGATTTCAAAAACTGTGGAGCTCTAACAGCTTTGTATACAGCAATTGTTGAATCTTGCATTAAGATGCATAACCCAAACATCCCCAGCTCATGGTGGTGTCAGAAAATGAACTGGGATCAGGTCCAAATGTTCAAGAGGACCAATTAAAATATAAAAAACAAGGGTATCCATATTTTGGTGTTTCAAATCTAAGTCCAGAAGCAAATTGTAAATTGTCAGTGGCTGGTTATATATTACTCAGAAACTAGACCTATTTTCCACAGCTCTTGAATACTAGGAGCTGTAATTGTTATCAGTTTAAATCAGGACAAGTTCTTCAGAAACCAATTCTTTTATTGCTTCTCATGCCCCCTGGAAAAACTGGACTTTTAATTCCTTCCTTGCTTCCCATGTCATGAATAAGAGTGGGCATGAAATGCCTTTTATTGGTTTTCACAGCCCTGAATAAGCTTTGGGGCACTTTGCTGGTACTTGCCCAAAACTTTGTGGGAACTCGCTGCAGTGGAGTTTAAATTACATTGTTGTGGTGGGGGCTTTATGCACCTTCTCAAAATGGAGAACATTTCCCACTATCCAGCTGCTCTGTCCTGTGCTTCCATTTGCTTCAGCTTCCTATGATTTAAAAAGTTTGGGGTCTGGAGGCTCTATTCCAAGCAGCTGATTTTCATTAAAGCTTTGATGAGAAACTTAAGCTGGAATCACAAACATCTGCAGTAAAACTTCCTCCCCACTAATAGACATTTCTCAGAACATAACTTTGTTGTACCAGAAAAAAACAGCAGCTAGAAATCCAAATTGCCCATTATGGGAGTTAACCTAACATAACCTCAAGGGTCTGAAATGAATTTGTTTAGAAGATCTGCTTTTTTAAAGGTAGATGCAGTTCCCATTAGCTTGAAAGAATATAAAGGTTTCTGTCAAGCTAAAACCCTTTTTGGCTCACACCTCAGGATTAGGTCTGCTGCTGCTTCTTTTAGTGCTAGTTTGTTTTCAACAGATTAATTCCACAAGTAAGGATCAAACTGTGGTTTCTCTAAACAGTCTGCAAGACTTTCTATTCCAACCTTTATGCGGGAAGGGGTGAAGGCAATTTGGTGATAGTTTGAGTCTTGGTTAACAAGTGGCTGGGACTTTTGATTGCTCTCTCTTATATATTTTATGTAAGCCATTTTAGAGAGGTGAGTTTGTCACAGGTCCCATGCTAATTATTGCTTGTTTCTTTAGAGAAACAGAAAGAAAGCACCTCAAATACTATTTCTTGCTTTTGAAAATTTAGAACAGGAGCTGCTGGTAGAAGTCAGATGGGCAAAAATGTTTGTCAAACATGTCATTTTAACATGCAAGCTCCATCAGATAACTTCTGCCTCTTATGGTCTCTTATAGTAAATGGCTATTTTTGCCTTGACTATGATAATGGTTTCCTTTAAAGGACTTCTTTTGCGTCTCTGCCTTTCCCCTGAGCCAAAACCACTGATGCTGGAAACAGTTTTCTTCTTCCATCTGTCCAACAATATCATGCCTTCCTTCACTCTGGGAATTGGCTTTCTGCCCTTTCCCAACTACTTCATTTTTTTCTTTACCCTTAAGGCTTTTGATTACCTCATTCTTGCTCTGAATTTTTTTCCTCTCCTTTGTCTTCTTCCTGCTTTAGCTTGCTTCCTTTCTCGCTATTTGCTTCACTTCTTCTTTATATAGAGGACATTTGAAATCTTCTTTCCTTGCTTGGCAAGTGCCTCCACAACATGTCTGTCTTCCCTTTCTTCCACTAACCCTTCCTACATTCATTGCCTATATTGGGCTCTCTTTGGTATTTTCTTGACTACATGCAGTCATTTACGTCAGAATGAAATGAATCTTCTTCTGGATATCACCTTACATTCATTTTGCATTAAAGCAAGTGACTGCACAACGTGAATCACAGGAATCATTTGCCGTATTCTCTAGTGTTTGACATCTTGTACCATTGTTCATGCTCACCTCAGACTGTACTCTTCTACTGTTTGCAAGGAACTTTCTTCCTGCTGGGGAACAAAATCTACATCTATATAACTAAAATCAGTGGAATGTGCAAACACAAATATTACAGTGGCAGGCTTCAGACCTAAATGGTAATGTATGACCTGCCTCTTATTTTAAAGGCATGAGTTTGACAGTGGGTATAACTGTTCTCAGAAGTTACTTCTGGTTTACAAGATTTGACTCTGTGCCTCACCAAAACTGGAAGTGTCTCACCACCTCCTTTCCTTCTGCTGTGTCCCAGCTAACGCATGGAACCCCAAACCAAAGATTTCTGATGTTTGCCACTTGCTTGTTTGCTTTCATTTTATATCTGCCTGTCAGTTTTAAATTCTTTGCTTCCATCTCTGATGAATCTTTCTTGTAAAATATTCTACTCTATCCTTATTTGGAAAAATCAGTCTCTGACTTAATGCCACCAACTGCGATGAGCTGGATCCAGCACTTTGTGCTCATTCTGTTTCTGTTTCTCGCTGTCTCTCCATGCACATCAGGATTCAGCACCGTAATGTCTCCCCCACATCCCCTTATTGTCTTCGTGAGCCAAGGAACTTTATCATCCTAAAGAGCACACAACCACTGACTACTTGAGAGTGCTTTTCATATTGATCTGCCTCTTGATAGACAATACAACACAACCAGATAAAGTCTCCACTGCTTAATTACCTTTGAAATGAAAATTTGTAACTGACTTGTAGTCTGAACTGTGTCACCTTCAGTTTCCAGTTGTTGCATATGGTGCAACCTTCTTTTGTTAGACTAGCGAGCCTATTATTAATTCTTTTTTTGTCTGTGTATGTGCTTACAAGTTAAGTTTGTTTTTTTCCTTAACCTCCCTCTGAGCTAAGCAGATTGGATTGTAGAGTCTCTCAGCTGTCTTCCAATTCCTAACACTGTAATACTTCTCATGATACTTTTCTGAATCATTTTCATCAATTCATAAGCAGTCTTCTTGAAACAGAGGCAGAGAGTTAGATATATTACTCCACGATGGTCACTAGCAGTGCTCGTTATGCAGGTAACATGACATTTCATTGGGTGGAATCTAGTCCAGTTAGTTTAAACATCTACCTTTTGTGCCCCAGCCTGCAGCTGATTAATAAAGTTGTCCTGAAGTGAGTACCAAACAAAGTCCTTACAGAGGAAGAGGCTCCTTTGAGAGCCTCCAGGGAAGACAGCTAGGAATTAGAGGTTTAATAAACCTGGTGTCTCCATTACTGTATGGGGAATTTGGGTTTATACTCGAAGACAGTACCTGATTTGGATTGAAAAAGTTTAGACACAGTTTATATGCCTAATTTAGGTGTACTGGATCACATATTGATTAACAACCAGGGCACCAAGCTACTAGATGCTGCTGAGGTGCAGTTCAAACCCGTGATCTGCTCTGTGAGTGGGTACAGCATATTACCACAGCATTGAAAGTGTGTAGTTAGTTCTCTTCTCTCTGCCATCAAGAGGCTTTCATTCAAATCCAAGGCACAGAAAACTCCACATTAACATTAACTCTGATTTTTTTAAACCACTTCTCCCAGTTCCTCTCAGTTTAGGGTTGCCAAACATGGGAAAGGAAGAGGAATGGAAAACAGAAATATTCACTAATATGTATTTACATGAATCGGAGTGTCTTGTTCTTTTATAGGTTCATAATATCAAACTCTTACCAAGATTTAAGAAGCATCCCACCAGTGACAGCTTGGAAACTCCCACCAGCACTGTTTCAGACCTTGCAAATTTCTGAAGATGTTGCGTAGAGCAGAATCGTATGTGGGACAAATGCTGACCAGCACCTGCCTCACACGCTGCAAAATTGTGATTTCTGCCTGCCCTGATATGTGCTCGGGCTTTACAGTGGTGTCTTTCACGTCGCGGTTGACTGGCACCATAGTCCACCATGAAGCACCCTCCACTGCTGTCTTAACTTTGCCTTGTAAATCTGCCCCCTTTGTATAATTTGGCACTATTCAACATGACTAACAGCCTCTGTCTGCTCGGGAGAGCTATAGGCCTGAGTCAATATTTAGACGAAGGAGCTGAATCAAACCGCACTGTGTAAGGGAGTTTACTCTGTGGTTCACCGTGAGCTGTGGGTTAAGAACTCGGGCTTCGAAAGAGGCTGATTCAAACCTGCTGGGATAAACCCTGTTCCCAGGACCGAGGGAGGGGAGGTGGGCTGTGGGAGGGGGAAGCTCTCTGAGGACCAAAGGAAATGTTCCTTCCTCGGCTGAGAGACTACCAGACCAGCACTCTCTGGCCCCTACATCAACCTCCAGGCTTAGAGCTGTTTTCCCAGCTCCTGTTACTAACTACGTACATGGATCAATGGGTAAGCAGGTTCTCACTGTTACAGAGCCATCGGCCTTACCCCAAAAAGAACATCCTACTGGGCCTCCTTGGAAATTGCCATGGAGGTGGGCCCTGAAATGCAATGGTAAGGTGAAACTGCAGCTATCAAAGGAGCCTGGAATCCTGGCTTCTTCCTCGTAAAACTGTAATATCCTGCAGACAAGGGCCTTGACATGACGATAGCAGGCAGCATCATTCATTCATAATATGGGATCCAGAGTCTAAATGCTGCCATTGCAGGGGCTGGAGTAGACTGCCAGAGCAAATACCAGTTAGTGAGTCTATCATATTGTACTGTACAAATGAAACTTTAAGGAGGACTGAAATGGGTGAAAGAGACTAAAGTGACATTCCCCTGTAGCATCCAATATATTTCACAGCACTTTCCCAAGGTAAAGTCTAACATATTAAAGTGAAGCAATGTGAACTGCATCTTTGGGAAAATCATACTTTGCAATCATATTGAATTACATCGAGAAAGGCTAATAATCACTATGCTCATTATTCTGTGGAAAGTAACTATAAAACCCATTCAGCCCTTAAATCACACATTTCATTGAGGGACTTTCCATCTTAGTAAGCAACAGGTGGCAACGCAGCTTCCCAGGGCTGACCCCAGGCCAGAGGAGAAGAAGTGTACATCCCACGTCATGGAGCGTGTCCAAGCCTGGGACGGCTCCCGAGAGCCCCTATGCTGAGCAGAGCAGGGTTTAGCCTCCAGTTTTCTCACACAGGTCATGTTTCACGCCGAGTCCCTGGCAGGGTGGGCAGGCATTTCCCGAGGCTGCCCAGCTGCTGCAATGGGGGGGACGAGCTCTGCCCAGCCCTGTGGTAACCCTGGCTGTCTGAGGGGTTTGGGCACTTATTACCATGGCTGTTAGTTCTGGCAATTGGAGTGTAGGGGGATAATTGACTTTGTGATATCAGAGACTGCGATCTTGATATTGTCACAGTGACATGACTGTGCTAATCTCACCTCATTTTTGGATGTTATGCTAGAAGAACTACTCTTTCCCTTCCCATGACCTTATGTAATTTAGTTTGCCTCCTACTTTGCCTCTCCCACGCATGAGACATTACTGTCCCCCCCTCCCAGGGTGTGCAGGAGTAATTTATTGTTTTCTCAAGCTGTATTTTTGGGTAGTCCATTCCTGACGCAGCCTGGCTAGCATGAGGACTATCAACCAATCCCAAAACACAGGGATTGCAGGAAAATTTTCCACCATCAAATTGCTTCTCAGATCTCTCTAATTTCATTTGTCACTAATCCCAACCTCACACTTTTTGTAAATCTTAAAATCTCTGCAGGTGTTTTTTCTGCAGGCAGTTTCCTACACACATTTGATTTATTATGCCCCGCTCTTCACCATGAAAAAGAACTTCAGGTTTTGGAGGTGGATGGCATTCAGAGACAAAACCACAAACTTCTACAGTACAGTGTTTGCCATCAAAAGACAGACTCTTTCTGGAAGTTTAAGTGAATTACAACTCCAGGAACTACAACAAGGCAAGCAGAAAAGTGTTGTGACAATTAACCCTTGTAAAATAGCTCTGTTTGGACAGGCCTGTTTAGTTATGTTGGCAGGAAAGTCAGAGACGTGCTAAGCGAGCCTCACTGCAAAGTACAGCAGCTGTCTGCTCACAGCAGGCAGGGCATGTGTACATTTTGAAGGCTGAACTGTATCTCTCCAGTCCCGAAATGCAACGTCTCAGACCCCCCGCAAAAAATCTCTGCTATCGCTTTAAGGATCGAACGATTAAGCTAACGTTAACCAGATGGGAGCTTCAAGACAGACAGATGAAAGCAGAAAAGCGCAGACACTAGAGAGAGAAGGGAGTTACTGTACCTCAGCAAAAGGCACCCAACTTCCAGTAGCTACTGCCTGCTGCTGCCCTCTGATAACAGTGGCTTCTTGCGTGCTGACCGCTGAGCTACCTTCAATGTCAAACTGAAAAACGCCTCCCTCACTCGAGGCTGTGCTGGAGGAGAAGCATCTCAAAAAGAATAATATAGGAGAAACGAGGGGCCAGGCGGAGATCAAAGCCATTTCCTCCCCTTACATCCAGCAGTGGTCTTCTAGCGTCTCAGTAATTGTTAACCCTCTTCTGCAATCAGCCCCCCTTGGCTTAGTGGTGCCTCAGTTATTTTAACTTTCTTTCAGCGTTCAGTTTCCAGATGTGGCACTTCAAGGCAGTCTAACCAGATCCTTATTTAAAAGAGGTGGGGGGAAAAAAAAAAAAAGAAAAGAAGGGAAGAAAAGCGCTTTTGCTGCCTCCCTCGTTCACTCTCTGTGCCTCTGGCTTCTCTTTTTCCCCAGAGGCTCCAGCTCAATAACATACAGATGGGCAGTGCTTAAGCAGAGAGTGTCAAACAGAGATTGTATTCCAGGAAAGCACCGCTGGCTCCCCAGCCACCTTATCTCCCCCTGTCAGGATACAGACTGACGCTCTGCTCAGTGCTCTGGCTTCCTTCACATGTTCACATCATTCCCTTTTTTACCTTTCGTGTCCAGACCCTCCCACTCAAACTTTGCCGTTCAGAAAGTGAGGTCACCCTTTCCTCCCTCCACGCCACCCCCCTCACAACTCCATCTGATTGTTCCACACGAAGCATTGACTCTTGTGACTGTTTATTTTTTCACATCTGCAGTTTATTCAGTGGAAGGCAGAAAGGTGACAAATTTATTAAAAAAAATGCCAGACCAACCTTTTCTTTTGGCATGGGGGAGGGGAGGCTGTGGGTGGAAGGAGGAGGAGGAAAAAGAGGAGGAGGAGGAGGAGGAGAAGGAAGGAGACAGCCTGGCTGTGCCATGGGCTAATAGGGCTAAGTGGTTTCTCTAACATGTTTCATTCAGATCCTTTCCCTCAAGCCTACCTCTCGCCTTCTCGTCGGCTCGTGAAAAAGAATATCGTTCACTGTGATTTTGGAAAATGACTTCATTCCTCAGACTCATGAACTTTTATTTACAAAGAGCATCTTGTATTCCTTTTTCAAGAGATGCTTTGTGAGGCCCTGGTAACAAGGCTTGCAGTGTGTGTATGAAAGCGAGCTGAATATATTGCCCACAACTGACTGAATTTTATGACTACAATCTCAAAAAGACAACACAGTAACCCTTGCTGGGTTTTGGGACAAAGACAGGGTATAATTATACTAATGTGCAATGTTCCAGCTAAGGGGTCAGCACCCTGTCCCTCAGCTGTCCTGTGTGCAGGGGTTTGTAGCACATTGGCCTGTCAGTCTTCATTCTTAGATCGCAACAGAAATTGGCTTATTGGGCTTCGTTAATCATAGAATCGTAGAATCGTTTAGATTGGAAAAGACCCTTAAGATCATCAAGTCTAACCATTAACTAGCACTGCTAAGTCTGCCACTAAACCATGCCCCTAAGCGGATTCCTTCTTTTTCCCTCTCTCCCTCCTCCCTTTCCTATCTGATTGAAGGTAGTATGATCCAAGGAAGCAGTCAATAGAGAATTAATGGTAAAATAAAGTCCTTTGGCTGTCAGTTAACTTCCACACACCTGTAGGCACAGCTTGGGGCTGATAAATGCTGTACAGATGTCATATAGGAACTATAAGGAAGTTAACCACCAAGAAACTCTGCCTGATTCAGAAATGGTGTAGCTAGGTAGGCAAGACCACTCAAGCTTGTGCGACAAAGTATTACACCTGTAGAGAAGAAAAAGTTGTGTGACCCAAGGCTGTGAGGTTCAGGACCAAGATTGGTAGGAGGAAATAAAAGATGGCAGTGGTGGTTGCAGGTAGTTCTGTCCTGTGAGCAATGGAAACATCTTACTGTCATCTGGACCTGATATGGTGGCAAGCACGCTGCCTCCCAGCAGCCTGAGGGTGAGATATTACTGAGGGTTGCCAGCACTCTTCCATGCTTTTCTGCTAATGGCAATCCTGGGAATGGCCCGGAGCAGGTCTGAAGGCTCAGGGAGAAGAAGACCAGGGAGGACCCAGGCAGGGACTCCATGAGGTTTCCATTAGGCCTCCTGCTATAGGGACAACCTTGAGGTGTAAACACAACATTAAAGCAGGGGCAAGAAAGAGAATAAAATATCTTGACAGTAAGCGACAGAATCACCACTCCTGTGGTGGCAATGGAGATTTTTAACTTCCAGTGAACTGTGCAGAAAATAACTGGAATGTGTGTGAGACAAGTTTTTGGATACTTCTTTTTGGGAAAAGCAACCACCAGAGAATCTTCTACATCTGTTCCCAGGCATTAGGAAGGAACTGTTGACAAAACAACAGAGAAAGACAACTTGGGGAACAGGATAAATCTGAGAAGTTAAATTGTTTAAGGTGGAGGACTGTGTTAAATGGCTTCTTGAAGGTTTTCCTAGCTCTGTGAGCTTTAGTTTTCCTAGGAAGTCATTAGCTGTTATGGTTTTGGCTCTGGACAACAAGACTTCTGACTACAGTGGAACAAAAATAAGGTGTAGCACTGTTTTTCTACAATTGATTGTGAAAAAAAATATTCCTTCCAGAACATTTTGGGAGAATTTCAGTAAATAAAACTCCAGAATAGAAGACTCTTTAAAAGACCTCATTTCAAAAAAGTAATTTGGAGAGTGTATTAAGGTTTCTTTGTATATTTTCATCTCCCTAGTGATGTGGTTTGGGCACGATTTAGTACTGAGAGTATGTCACAAGAAGTATCAGTATGTAAGAGGTATTGGAGACCAGTGGTAGGTGCTAGTTATTATGCTGAGTGATTTGTAGTTTTGACAAATTAATTAATTCAAGGATATAAATTATTAAACCCTGACAATTTAATAGATTTTTTTAAAAGTCTTTTTATTGCAAAGATAATGAAAGGAAATTGAACAGTGTATTCATGCATACTTAATTTAGGGCAAGCTCCTGCAGTCATGTATGTAAGTCATATAATGGCTTTGAAGAGTTCAGAGTTTATGTGTTTGCACAGTTGGGCTTGACTAAGTAGTTGTATTGGGAACGAATAGCAGGGTTTGGAGGGCAGCAGCTTCAGGGTGCCCTGGGCTGGTGCAGCTGGCTTGGCAACAGGTGGAAACAGCCCACAGTGCCCCAAAACACGGCTCTTCTACTCAAACAGATGCTAAAAAGGACAGTAGCTGCTGGGGCAGGAGATACTGGAAGAGAGACATGAAGGTGTGTGAGGACACACAAAAGGAAGGACATGAGGATGCAAAAAAAAGGGCCTCATGAAGAGAAATGTGAAGAGATGCATTTGGAGAAATGAAATGGAGGAGATGTGGTAGGGGATATTGCTGGGGAGATGGCTGGTGATACAGTCTTGGAAGGACACACTTGTTTCTGGATAGGGTGCCCACCTGAGGGTGACCCACACCAGGGCAGGGACACCCTGAGGGAGTGCAGCCTGTGTGTGACCCATGCTGGTCAGGGACACCCCTGAGGGTATAGATTAGGAAGGGGCTTTGAAGGTGTTGGACGGAAGTTGAACCTGGGGAGAGGGAAGGAAGGTATTTCTCTGAGTGTTCATTTAATAATTTGTTTTCTTGCTCATTTCTCAATACCTAAATGAGTGATTAAACATTTCTGTTTGTTTATTTCCAATAAATTAAATTATGTGAAATGCCCTGAATCGAGACTGTTTTGCCTGTGACAGTGGTGAATAGGGAAGTCTTGTGAATGAGGTGTTGAATGAGATATGTTCAACCAGAGCAACCGTGAGCTTCATGAACCTTGCTCAGTGCAGCAAATTGGCCATCTGCACCCATGTGCATTCCATTGAGGGACTTTCTTCTTCAAATATGTATCTGATTTACCAGAGAAAGAAATACCACTAGAAATATCATTAAGGATGCTTAGATTACAAGTTCTTCAAGATTTTTTCAAGCCTGATTTTTATTGCACGTGTGTAGCAGGTAATGGAATGAACCTTGGTGTATGAGGAAGGCATCCTACCTGGTAGGTTATTAATAATTCAAAAATCCCAAGACACATTTACAGAAGGTAGGAAATACCATTGTTGAAAGGGGCAAAATTTACCGAGTAAAACCAACAAAGTTACCCGTCACATCTCTTTACATAAAATCAGAATAAAGACATTCATATCCCTTGTAAAAGAGTTCATAATGCTCATTTACAACACCGAGAGAGGTAAGATTGTAATTATTTTCAAGATCAAAGTCTTAAAAGGATGAAGAGGTCTGCCTAACCAGATCTTTGGAAAATCAAATCCTTTAAAAAATCTCAGACTGGCCCAAGGCATTAAAAATCTGGAAAATCTCACATTATTAACCTATACAGGGAAGGAAATACAGATAATTTCAAATGGTAGCTTTATTAAACAATAAGTAATTTATTCTTATGAAATACAAGAAATCAAGAAAGACACAGTTCATCACAGCTCACAAGTTCTAAATCTCTCCACAAGTATATATTAGTCCCATACCAGAAAAATTATAACCAAAATCTTTTGAGCAGAAAATATTTTATATATTAATATCCCTAAATGTTGCTATACTTTGCATCAGTGGAATAGCTTGCTGAACAACGACATACAAACAACTGTTTACAAAAGTTGTTTCCTGCATTTAAATTTAAATCTTTTAAAAGATTGTACTCCTTTTCAAAAACTGCAGATTTGTGTAGAAATTCAGAAAAATGAAAATGGTGCATAGGGTGCTTCTAAAAACATGAGCCTCTCAGTGTAAATTTATCCTGTGATGGACTTCCAGTTTCTTTATCCTTGGCAGAGACAGTGTGGGTGTGTTACATGAGCAGTCTCAGATTTGGAACGGGACTTCTTCAATATGGCAGGATACAGAAACAGGAGTTTCTCCTTCTGTTTTCACAGTATCATCTTCTGTTCTTTTTACGAGTTCTTTTCCCCCTCTTTAACATTTGGTTTTGATTCACTGTGATAGACAGTAGGATTAGTGAAAGACAAAAGGAAGAATCCAGTGGAAGGCTTATTACAAATAACATATTCCAAATTAACCAATCTCAAGCTGTTGTGTGTGGGCCACTGGTGGTTTGTCAGGTCCCAGTGGGAGATCTGCAAGCAGTCTGTCAAGCTCTAGTGCCAAGTGTTACCAGTTAAACATTTGATAATGTTGCATGGTGGTCCAATGGAAATGTTGACAGATGACTGATGTTGGCAATCCAAAATGTTTTGGAACCAGTATTCAAAGTACCGTTGTAAAGGGTAGAAGACATTGGCAGTAATCTATGTATCATCAAATGAATTAGCAATCTACAATCTGCACTAGAAACCTATGTCAATTGAGGGGCAACAGCAATAATTTGCATGTCATAGTTTGTGCCAGAGAGAGATGCTAATAAAATCTCAGTTATGGAAGCAAAACAACACTTTTGTTAACTTATTTTATGTGTTTTGGATTATGTCATACTAGGAAAAGGCTAAATTTTCAGGTAGAAGACAGAATTTATGCTGTAGGGTTCAAGGAGAGCACACCTTCAAAGCCTTCAAGCTGTAGATCTGGTGCGAGGAAGTGCAAGCATGTTCTTCTTTGCCGTACTAGTTAAGGGCATCTTCTAATGAATTTCCTACATGACAATGCTTTAAAGCCAACAATGCTCATCCTCATGTTATTAGTTAATGGCAGCACTGAGATGGCTGATTCCAAACTGCTTTCAATTAACCTTGTAATGTTTCTTTTCTTTCTTGATACTTGTTAATGCCTAATTTTTTCCTCTAAAACTCTGCAATTAAGCATGCCAAAATCTTGCAAGTCTGATGAAAATGCCATTATTCTTTAGTACTACAGTATTAAAGGTAAGCTTGTTTACTGAGAAAGATTTGTCAAGGTTTTCACCTCTAGAGTGCAACAGGGAAGCAGCTGCCTGTCCTACTAAAAGCACTGTCCTTGGGAACTGTATAGACCTTGTAAGACTAGAAATGAACCACGGCATCATGTAATACTGGATAATTTACTTGAAAAACCCAATAGGTGCTGGCTGCTAAAAGTCAGTCAGATTTAGAATAGTGGTTTTCCCAATCCAGTATCCTGTCCCCAGTGGTAACCAATAAGCAGTAACATTTTCATACCTTTTTAACAAGAAAATCTTTCAGTACTTGTGGTCATTTTTGTCACCCACATCTGAACCCCCCAGTATTCTTGACCTATCAGTATTCCTGTTGAATGGCCTGAACTATAGAGGTGCTATACTACCATTAATGGTATTATCTACTTCATTCCTTATGGACCCTAAGGTTCTGTCTGCTCTGAGACAGCTTCTCTACGCAAGTTACTGAGAGGAGGGTAAGAGGTGTTAGTCCAAATCCCATAGTAGAAGGGTGCATGCGAAAAGAAAACACAATCAGACATAGTGTTGCATAAATAGCAAAGACTCAGTGGTCTTAAAGAGCGAATTAGAGTGAACTAGAGGAGTTGGGGCTGGAGAGATGAGGGTGAAGAGGAATTTGCAGGGATGGAGACTGTTCTTCCTGTCTTCTGTGGATGAACAGTTGGATCTTTTAATTTCTTGTTATGATTCTCATGCTATCTTGGCTGTGGCAAGAGGACTAATGTAATATTCCAATCATTCAGTTTCTTGTGACCCATTGTTTGGCTCCGACACCTTGGCTTGCACATCCAGCACCTGATATTTCCAGATGGTGTGCCATATAAGTCCTGGGCATGTCTGCTTATCTTTTAAGATAAAATAAGCCAAGACAAATCAATTCAGTCTGTTATAGCCAGGAAAGTGATACCTTCTGCTAGAACAAAATAAAATATTAACTGAGAAATTGAAAAAAAAATTAAAAAAGAGATGGAAATGTCCCTAATTTTATCAAATAAATTTGTAGGTTTATGTGAGTCTGGAGGAAGTATGATTAGGAGGGAATAGGACAACTATATTTTGCTCATAGATGATGACAATGCTTAATATCAGTAGATACATTGATGGAGAAAGACATGGCATTGTTAGCATAGTAAGTGTGTTTATTGGGGTTATTAACAGATTTTACTGATAACAGCAACACAATAATACAGAAGAGAGTGGATGACCCTAACTAGAAAAGTGTCAACAGCTTATTTTGAAATCAATAGGAATAGGCTTCAAAGTTAGATTCATAGGGCAGAGATTAATTGTTAGACAGACACATATTCTGACCTTACAGGGAAACAGATGTCTTGTTATAATTAGCAAGGTTGCACTGGGTATTAGTGAAGGCAGAAATTGTCACTGGGTACTCCAGCATTATGCAGCAAGTCTAGGATGTCAATGGCGGACTTTTTCCTACTGTGAACTTTGTACTTATTTACTTCTGAGAAAGATTACATAAGGGAAAGAGGAATAATTTTGCATATTTTAACCACATTCAGACTAATCATAGGTGAATAATGATCCAGTTCAGGTAAATCCCTTCTTTTAAAATGGAGGCCTGTCCCAAACTCAGGTTACCTTATTTTTTTTTTTTTCCTTTTACTGATCTCCTTGTAGATCTTCTCCAAATCTCCAGAAACTTTTAAATTTGTTAATCCTTCATGATTTCACTGGTGTCTTTACTGCTTCTGAAAATCCCTTTATTAGAGAGTCCTTAAAGTGACAAGAATTCCTTGGTGAGGCTGCCCTCCTGGTCTAACGATTCCTCTCCTTGACTTTAGCTTGGGTCCTTCACTGAAACACTGGGCACAA
Organism: Scopus umbretta; assembly: GCA_013400535.1. NCBI lineage: Eukaryota > Metazoa > Chordata > Aves > Pelecaniformes > Scopidae > Scopus > Scopus umbretta. Next base: position 40,993 of record VZTL01077271.1, on the reverse strand, counting down.
TGGGCTAACTCCTCTTCCCGGTCAAGTTAGGCAGATTTTACTCTAACAACAACAACAAAGTAGATTAAAGCAAAAAAAAAAAA
>VZTL01077271.1:0-40866 GCA_013400535.1 Scopus umbretta | reverse complement strand
GGCTGCTTTATTTCTAATCACTCATCCTCAGTCTGTTTTTGGTACTCACGCCCTGATAAACAGGCATGTTTATCTATTGCATTCCTACAGAGTGTAGCATTTCCTGTTGCATTATGCTTTGCTCTACACTGCCTGCTTTTCTCTCTGTCTGGAGTCTTCAGACATTTCCCTTTCTCTCCCAGCTTGTTTGTCTAATTCAAGTTACATATCTCTATTTTATTTAATTCTCCATTCCCTCTCCAGGGAAGCTTCCCCACCCTTCCTCATCAGTTTGATCATAATAACGGAACATTGGCTAAAGAAAACGAGCTGCAGAAAAATCCACACTTCCCCTCTAGAAGTCACCATAAAACAGCCAAAACTGAACCCCACCCTCCACCCCCAAACCCAGACCCTGGAAAACTTGCTAACATCTCTCAAATCCAGCTGTGCTTAACTTAGCCTTGGATATAGTCACACAGAAGTAGGTAGTCCAGCACACTGCCAGAACGCTTCCCCTGGATCCTGCGCAGTCAGCACAAAGAAGAAATTGTCTCAGATCCCTTCAAGTTTATCCAATGCACTCCAAAGGAGTGCTGGTGGCCAGAAAGGAGTATGTCACCTACAGTTAACAGCAAAAATGTAATTTGACAGAGCTCATTGAAGTAACGCTGAAAACACTAGCAGTCTAGCCAGGGCAGCAAAGCACTCAGTGCAGCTTGTTTTCCAGCAAGTTGAGTCGGTTTTGTAGCCTCCACTGAGCTCTGAACCTACCCTGATGTGGCCCCTTTTGCTAGATGTAGCAGAGATATAGCAATCTGGACTTGCAAGAGCAATCTTTTCCAACCGTACATATCCCATAGGAGGGCATCCCAGCACCAGCCAGCTCTGTCTGCTCAGTCATTCCCTTTTTAAGCATTGCACCAGTTTTAAGATTGCTCTGTGCCAGCAGTGCTTGAAAACAGCATTAGTTGTCTTGCAAAGCAAGCTAAAATGCTGTCAAAAACTTCTCCACTGTGATAAGAAAGAGAAATGTAAGATAAACAGGTCAGCAAGGCAGATTCAGAACATTTATAAATCAAGATTTTTTTATACCACACCTGTTGCTGTATGATCCGATGGGAATTTTACAAATATTTTGTTTCTCTAGTACCAATTTGTATTTGTTTATGTGGAGGGAGCTGTGTGTGTGCTCTGTCTTAGCTTGTTGGTTTCGGATGCTAAAATTACTTCTCTTGAATGGCCCAGTAAGCAAGAGGAATAAATTTTGATTGCACTGTGCCACCTGTATTCCTGACAGCTTAATTTGTTAATGTCAAGTCTGCAGGCACTAAATGAATGCTCACTAAATTCTTGACTATCTGATGAAGGGCACTGGCTAGTATGATGCAATTAGCTGAGCTCATCGATTACGATGGACAGCTGGAGCTCTCTGAGTTTTTCTGAAAGAGCTTAATCAAAGGCATCAGAATAATAGAAGCTCTCTAAATGAGAAAAGCACTGAACTAAGACAGTTAATTAGACTTTTTTAAAAAAAATTGTTGTGTTTATTATTCTTCCCATTTGTCCTTGACATTTGAGTCTCGACCATAAATGAACATAACTATTGATTTCACTTCAATCAAAGAGAGTTTTAATTTGCATAATAAGCTGAAAGTATTTGTATGAAACTAAGACCTGTAATAAGGTGAAAAAATAAATTCTCACACAGTTTTTCAGGATTTTCATGTCTTATCGTAACAGCAAGTGTGTTTGAAAGTCACTTTCACATACATATACAATGGTTTTCAGATTTTTTTTGTTTCATTTTTTGTATTTTTTTGTGATTTTCACTCTGGCTAACTGATGGATTCAATAGAATAACAAAGCAATTCCCTTTGACAGGATGCACAATATCAGATAACCCGGCTTGTCTGTTAGCCACAGGGCTGGCTGAGCAGTTGGCCCCTGTCCCACTGCCAGGAAATGCTGACAGCAACAGCTACACCATTTCAGCTGCTAACTGGCTCCATAGCGAGCCTTGATGGCTAATGAATTGCGTAAGTGCTATCCAGACCTGAGGAAAAAGAATAGCAGCTTTGGGATGTCAGCTGTTTTGAGAAAGACTCTGCACCACAGATGTGTGGGTCACGCTCTGTCCACAGTGACTTTCCCCAGTGTGATAACACACCTCAACCATGCTGTGTTTTCAGGTAAAGCAGAATGAAAAAGAGTTTAGGAGACACCAGCATCTTTCAGCTGGCACAAAGTGTTTTGCTACGACAGCAGCCAGCCACGATGGAGCCAACAGACAGAGCAGTGTGCATGCATGTTGAAAATTGGCTGATTTAGTTGCCTACCCACACATACAAACGAATCCTGGTAGCTCCCTAATTGCCAAGCTGTTAGCTATGCAGTCAGGCAGCTCCAGATTAAGCCAGTCCCTTCAATTTTAGATGCTTGCTTTCATAGCTGTGAGGAAATCCATGGTGCTTTGTCCACTTTTATTAAGCTATCGGAGATCTGAATGTGTACACGTGTGGACAGGCATTGTGTAAAACTCCAAACAGATTGGTGCTGCAAGGCAACTACCCTTAGGTACACATGCTGTGTGGATGACCAGGGGCAGCTGTTTCTTCTCTGGTGTCTTAGGCAGACTTTATCTGAAACAGGAAAAGCCATCTGCCTTTAACAACAACCAGAAGCTTTACTTGGTAGCTTTTCCTAAGTAGTAGGAAGTTATTAACTTCAACCGGGATGATCACAAACATGATGTGAGTTTTAAAGACAGATCTGCTGCACATTGCTGAAGGTTGTGTTGATGGTACAAGCTATTGCTTTGGGGGAAAACTGTCTCTCTGATGTCTTCTCAATTGTGCGTTGGAAGTTCAGGCCTCCTGGGAAGATCTCACTGCTAGACACTTGACATTTGGAGAAAGAGTGGCCTGTTTAGATACCTTTGAAAATGTTTCCTTGGATTTCTCGAAGCTTTGTACTAAGCTCAGATGATTCTTCTGGCTAAGCTGAGAATAGCTTTTTGAGAAAATGCTCTTCATAATTAAGGTGACAGATGTAACACGACTTGATTTCTGAGCTGAAAGTGTTTATTGACCCTAATAAATGGGTCAGTCATGTGGGTCTGTAACTGCAGGCTACCTGGCTGGCTGGAATAACAGCCTTGTAACCTATGATGAGCGTGGACGGGTGCCACGTGGACTCCAGCTTCAGTGCTCCCCTTCTGTTCCCACAGAGCTCATTGCTGTGTGCTGTGTGAATAGAGTAATCCAGTTAAGCTACCATCTGCAGTGTAGATGCAGTCAGGACCAGTTGCCTCACCCATACAGAAGCAAGGAAATAACAAACCAGTCACTTCACCAGTCATTTAATTCTAAACAGTGAAGCATATTCAGACTTTTCAGGATCTATATTTATTTTAAAAACAATGCCAGTGGATCTATCCCAGTCCTCCTGACTCAGAGTCTGCTGTAACATTCCAGCACACATACTGTGTCTCTCTCTACCGTGGTAATTGATGGGAAGTCCAAATGAGGCTTGCATAGCCAGTATCATTCTGATAACTCCTGCCAAAGCTGCAGGATACAAAGAACTTTATGTATTTTTGCTTACTACTAATCTAATGGTAAAAAATACACCCTGTCAAAATTCCTGGTATGGAGACAACAGTAAACCCGCTAACACTTTGACACCATTCCCATTGTGGTTTCCAAGAAAACCAACCACTTTCTTTAGTGACTATCACTAGTTTCCATAGCTGAGAAATAACTGCTACCTGCCAAAAAGTTTTCTTCACTTCCCATTTAGGTTTTATTCTTACTTGCAGCTGCAAAACCTGTCTTTAAGCTCCTATTTTCCATTCTCTGTTTTCCTTAGTAGACAAGCACAGGTATAGGTTTAGATTGCTTTCTGTTAGGACAGTCTTTCATGATGTTCCTACCCTAGCTGCAGACCCTATCAGGGTTGGAAAGTGCTTGAATCAGATGACACAGTGGTCTCAAATTTTATTTGTGTGATGTGAGAATTCATGGTTGCTGCAGTGACTATACCTACTGTATCCGAAGAAGCCAACGTCACACTAGACTGCTTTGAAAACAGTCCCTGATGAACACTGGATTTACATGAGAGGCTCGATTGTTCATACAGACCATCAAATTAAACAAAGAAAATGTCTCTTTTTATTTGCATTTGCAGAAAGACAAAAATAATTGCTGTGGACCTCATACTGTGAGTCCTTGGTGCTTACTGGGCCAGAGCAGGTTTTTCCTGTGGAACAAATCAAGGTATCTAAAAATCTTTTGTTGGCCAGATTCCAGGGCTGACACACTCCAGCCTGACTCCTCTCTTAGAGCAGGTGATTTTAACATTGTTCATCATACAAGATATCCTTTCATTTCTAATTCTTTTACCTTCTTGTGATGCCAGTGGTACCTTCCCTCTCACCTCTCCACATATCAGCACATGACTGCTTTGATCTGAGAATATTATTCTGTGCTAAGATGCTCCCTTAGCTCTCTTTCTTTAATGCAGCAAAACCAGAGAGTTTAAATATTTTAAGATTTTAAGCTCACGGAGTTGGGACTGTCATTATCTGATACGAGCTGTCCAATTTTTTAAACTAGATTTCTAGGCTAGATGTTTTAGGCTATAATTCACAGTTTTTGGACTTGTGGGTTAGAACTGGAAGCTCAGCTCTGGAACCTCTTGCTTGTTGCCCACCTGTGTTGGTTGATGGTGAATTTAGGCTATCCTGGGTTTGGTTGTGGGAGGCTGAAGTTACTGCTCTAGCCAGCAGAAAAAAACCAAGCAAACTGAAACCAACAAGCTTTTAAAGTTTCATGGCAAATTTGCCATGTAGTTTTAATGGTGCCATCAGGAATAGAAAAAGGCGTCATGAAAGAAAAAAAGAATCTTCCCATAGGCTTCTTTAGAACCTCTTAGAGAATGACATATAGAAATGTACCTCATTCATAGAATTATATGGGATAGTAAAAGTCCCCAAAACTGTTAAAAAGAAAGGGGAAATTGTTCTAGCAGGTCTTGTAATGAGTAATTTCTGGACAAACCTACTACATATTTATGTAGGCCTGTTGACAATTGCGTGCTGTTTTACTCCAATAGTGCTGTCCAAAACGATGAATGAGATAAGTAGGAAACATTCAACGCAGTCATCAAATGTGAATTTAGTCAGACTCTTACTGTGCTGCTCTCACTCTTCTGCCTAACTGCCTTTAAGCCTTATTTTCCAACTCCCTGACAATTTATGCTGATCTATGTCCATGTGCTAGCACTGGCATTTTTCTGATCCTGTGGTGAGTCAGTTCAGGGAGCTGAAGAGGAAGAAAACTAACGTTACAAAACAAAGCAAATTGTTTTCAGTCAGTTTGGCTCCCTGAATTTGATTGCTAAGAGATCAGCAAGCACCAGTGCTAGTGCAAGTTTAATGAATACTCTAGGAAAAAAGCCACACTTGAGGAGCTGTGTATCCTAAATCTTACCTGATCCCTGGCTTCTGAATGGAGTCTGCTAACATAAGTCAGGATTCATCAACTTCCTTGCTAGGATAAGTTGCTTTTCTGTTTCCCAAACACAGATTTTGTTGTGACTCATTAGGACACACCTTGATGAAATAAAATGCAAAACAAGCAGCTGAACTGACTTAATAGATCTAGGAGTTGTCCACATGCCAGTAAGAAAATGTAAGTAGAATATTTCAAAATATAACAAGATTGCAATTTGTTAAGCAGGCCATTTGCATCATTTCATAGTTCTGCCAAACGAGCAGATAAGGTGACATCTTGACCCCTCTGGAATCCATAGGATTTTTTTTATTTACTTGAACCAGGGTTTGTCCACAAAGATTTTTCTCTTACAACAGAAAGCAGAAAATCAGAATTTACTCTCTCTGCATCTACAGTGGCCACATATTTGAATAAGTACATAAATTTGTTTCTGTAAAAGGAAGCTCACAGATGCAGAAACTCAATATGGATTTAAAACAGAAATGAGGGGATAAACCTCTAGAATCAAATCAGAAACTATTTAACTGTCCTTATATATTTATCATTGCAGTATAAAGTACAAGAAAACAATTAATGTTTAGGAGGAAAGGAATGCTTTAAAAAGCATTTAATTGATCTTAACAAATCTTAATAAATTTAATTTAATGAATCTTAGTTTTTCAGTGTAGTGCCTTGATACCATATGCTATACTGGGATATTTGCAGTTGTGACACCTTGAAACACCCAGTGTTACTCTTTACCTGCTAAATCAATTGTCTGTTTCAGTGAGAGACATCACCAGGTGATTTGCTGGGGTATAATACAATACAGGTGAGAAGGCGCAGAAGTTGCATTCCTGTATTCCTACATTTGTCTGTTCATAAAAATCACTGAAAGATTGAAAGATATGTAAGGAGATTACAAGAAAACAGCCAGGTATTGTGGCTGATCCCTTTCTCAGATGGGACATTGTGAAGGTCAGGCTATTATTCCGACATAGCATTGATTGTTTGGGCAGAGGGAAAACAACCTTTTCAGCATAACTATGTCAATTTGAATAGGAGTCGTATTTTTCAACACTTAATCTGGGAAAATCTCTCAAAGTTCAAAGCTATAACCTGAAATAAAAGAGGAAGATTCAGAGCTACGAGATGTTTGGCACTCAAGGCTGAAAGCCAGAGAACAACTGAGCCTTAGCATACATGTGGTTCTACCAGAAAAAAAAACCCACAGACATAATAGAGAAAGATGGTGTTTAACACTGGCTTTATTTAGCAGAGTGTATTGTTGGTCTCCACCCTGTATTAATCTGCTCCAGAGACTGTGCCAGTACGTAACACTGCAGTTTTAAAAGGCTTAGGGTTTGGCAGATGTTTTTCTTGTACAGTAGGCTCCATGTACAGAATTATGGAGATCTGGGATTACATCTTTTCCCCCCTCCACCTGAATCCATTTGCTTCCTTTCAACAGTATTGTGACTTAGTTCCCCCAGAAAAGGGAGGGGGGAAAGAAGGAGGAGAAAGAAGAGGAAAAAGTCAACACATAAAAATGCTATGGATTTAATTTGGACTAGAAAGAGACTTCACATGTCTGGAAGCACAACAGCTCTTTCAAGGCCCAAATTATCCCCACAAGATGACCTTTGAAACATTCTCTAAAGTTTTTTAAGAGGGATCATGTCATGGCTTGGAATTTGGATGCATTTTCAAGTGCAGTGATAGCTTCATTGTTAGAACTTTTTCTGCTACTACTCTCTGGTCCCTAATGAATTCAGAGAAGCTAGATCTGGCAAGAAAGTGGAATTGACCACCTTTTAGTGAAGGTCTCCTCCTCAATAGCCATCATTAAATGTACATGGGATGCTGGGATATGGGACGATGGGCTTCACTGCAATCAGTGGAGCTGCAGTCCATTATACCAGTAATGAGTGGAAGTAACTGGCTGGAAACATCCTTCCCACAGCTCTCGGGCAAAAGTGATTCCATCACACTCTCTAGACCATGGGAAATACAGAGATTACTCCTCCCAAGCCACCGTTCTTCTGCATATTTCTGAATTCATTCCCCTCTGTTGAGTGGAGATGTGGAAGGGAAACATGTTGACCCACTCATAGAGACTACCAGCATGCTAATATAATCTGGAAGTGATTGTATGGTAGGTAGTGTAAATATTTTTGAGCTCCAAGATGATGCAATTCCAGACTGGCTTTTAGATGCTGAGTGTAGTTTGGCTCGTTCTTGTCTCTGCTTGGCAAAGGTCTCTTAATAACCTTTAAAACATCCCCATTTCAAATGGTCTATAGTAAGAAAAGTGAAATGAGGAATGTGTTGACAAGTATTTCCTTAATTATTTACTTTGCATTGTGAGAGAGAGGAAAACCAACATAAATGTATAGGGTGTTCTCTAATATGTTGGTTTAAATACCCTGCTAAAGGATACAAAAGTTCTTTTTTGCCAGGTAAGAAGACATCTTTGGAATCTTTGGACTCAAATATACTGGCTGTATACATCTTTGACTAAATGTTTGCTAAAATACTGTATTTCATGACTGCATGTACTCACTAGCTTATTTCCTTGTGTAATGCAGATCTCATTGCTTTGTCTAACTCTGACAGTAGAAAGTGCTGGCAGCATCAGGAGTTTGGTGTAGATATCTTGTGTTTACTCTTAACATCGAAAAATATGTCCATTTTAGACTTTACCCAGAATGGCCCTAAGGCTACTAATTACCTTTAACAGGCAAGTTTCCCTGCTTTTGTGCACTAAGTCTGCCTAAAACACAAAAATGGGCTGTATAAAACAAGAGAAGACTTTTATTTGGAGGCAAAAGAAGCACAGCATCACCTTTGGAAAATACTCTGCTGGCACAAATGAACTCTATGTAAAGTGCTCTTCCTTCAGTATCTTTGGCTAAAGTTATTTTCCTGCTGGCTCTGAAATGTTTGGAGGGTGAATCTCCCTGTTAACCAGCATGCTACCACCTCTGTAACACTTTCCCAATTGCAGAAATGCATGTGTATGAAGTCTGAGTGTCCGCACTTTCCCTTGTTCACCCAAAGGTAGTGACAAAGTTATTCTCACACTAAACTTATGTTTCTCTTTTCTAAGTTAGAAAGCTTTGAGTTGGCTCTTCCCTTCTCCTTCCTGTGTTGGTAGAGATCTCCTTACTCAGTTGGTAGACATTCAGACCCCAGGGGTTATGTGCACAAAGACTCTATTGGCTTCACACAAAAATGAGACTTCAGTGCCAAGATGCCTTTCTGCTCCCAGAAGAAGGGCTGCCTGCAACTGCAGGGCCTGGGGAAAAGCCATGAAGAGGGTGGGCAGAGGTCAGACCCAAACAGGCAAAGGGTACATACCTTTTGTGGATGTGATGTGCTCCTAGTCAAAGGGCAAATACTTCCCAATGAACTGAAAGCTGCCACTTTGTGGTTTCTTTCATGTTTCGACTACCAGGGTATATATAATAGTATGAAAGGGTTGCCCTGGCCTCACAACAGTGCTAGCAGATAGCTGCTGTGAGGTCCCCAAGGTGCCTATGCCCATATGATGTGTTTGTGCCATGAAGACCATTTGCTAGTGCACCAGCCATAGTGACTCCCTGACCAAGGATGCTGCTGCTCAGTTCACACCACTGTGCAGCTAGCTGTGTAGCTGCTGCATCTGAAATACCAAGCTATGTGCCCTGTGACAAACACACCTCTGTGAATGATCACCAAAAAAGCTCCCCTACATTACCACTCGATGTGTGCAGACAAGCTGACCCTACCACCTCAGCAGACTTCAGCCACAGCACTGGTGGCTCAGACCTGGCTGTGTGGCAGCTTACGCCCTGGCTGCACACAAACCTGCCGCAGCTCTTAGACACCCTAAAACTAAATTTAGTACTTTATTTTTTAGTAATTTATTTATTACTTTAGAAACTCTCCAAAAAGTACAAACCATATGCCTCTGGAAAGTAGGATGATACTACTTCCTTCTTCCTGCTCTTGCCTTGTGGTCCCAATGAGCAAATGAGTTTTTCAAAGTCAGAAATAGCTCTTACTCTGTATATGCAGAGTGCTGAGGCAATTGGGTTGACTCTGAAATGGTGACATTATTGTCATAACTGGTCAATATTCCTGGTCTATCACTGGTCAGCAGTCAGGGTCTTTGGCGGACTTACTATATTAACATTCTGTTGAGGAAAGTGAGTGCTCAGTGGACCAGACAATATCAAAGCTGCAGTGAAATGAATATTGTGAAGCATCTCATGTGTGCCTTTCAACTCAAAACATTTCTGTGACTGGTTATTGCTGATAATTTAATTTGCACAGAAGTCAGAAGCTATAAAAAGAGATTGATTTGAGACAGGAAAAGAGAAATGGAAATAGGATCTGCATTAAGCTATGACCGTTACAAGCTGCAGTTTCTGTTCACCTTCTCTGGGTTTCGAGGCAGAAATGAGAGAAGATTTTTAGTTTTATTATTTCTGGAGGAAAAAATAAAATATGTCAATGAGAAAAAAAGAAAACATCTCATCCCCTTCACCTTTCTATCAGCATATGCAACTATTTCTCCTGAGGAACAAAACAAGTCACAAAACACAGAAGAGGAAACATGGTGGAAGGGAAGCAAAAGGATTTGGGAGGAAGGATGGTCCACTGGTTAGCACATGGGCTTGCACTGACTCAGTTCTTTGTATTTTCTGACCTTGCATGGGTTCAGATGAGTTATTTCAGCTGTGTCTTCTGTCCCTTTTAGTGCAATAACATTTCTTTGGTTATTGCAAGTATAAGCAGATTGAAATTAATTATGCCTTAGGCTGGGAAACCTATATGGGTCTTACCTTGGGGGTAGTAGGGTCCTTCCCTGGCAGAACTTAAAACCCTCCGTAAAATTTTTCTCAGTCTTGTTTCCCTCTTGTATTTAGCACAGCTAATGCACATACTAGCAGCAAGTCCAGCAGCACCATACATTGGAAATGGCAGTTTACAATGGCTATTCCCAAGCTTGCATGGATTGACGTGTGGCAACTTGGGCTGAGCACAGAAAGCGAGTATCAGAGTAAATGGTAAGTCCTTTTTTCTGTTTTCCAATGTATCGGAATTAAATATGCTCATCTTGCTAGTAGTATATTGATAATAACTTATGCTGTTCTTGTTTTGTTTGATATTGTTCTTTTAAACCTGTTTTGCATTACAACTATGTGTGCGCACACAAAGACACAGTCACTCATGCATGCATCTGCTGCAAAATAGTCTATTGACATCCTCACCACCTAAAAAGTGTTGGAGACATCAGTGCTGAAAAGTAGCAGCTTCTTTGTATGGATTTGGTCAGCTCCCACAGCCAAGACCTCTGGATTCTGGGAAGCAAGCCCCTCCTGCATGGATCTGATGACCTCCTAGCTCAGTGCTAGGAAATCTTTTTAACAGGTCTTCCCATGGTCTTCCAACTTCCTCTGTAAAGCACTGTGATCTTCTACAGATGGAGACGTATTTCATGTCTTCTCATGTAATATTGCTTATGATGCAGGGAGAAGGGGAATAGGTCTTTCAGCTTGGCCCTACTTCCCAGGTCTGTCACTCAAACCTCCAGTGACATCAAGCAATGCTGAGCTCTTCTTGGAGCTGCAAGGAGTTGGGACTGCAGCTTACTGCCTGGAAAGCAGCTTTGCAGCGTAAGACCTTGGAGTCCTGGTGGACAAGAATTTGAACAGAAGTCAGCTTTTGCAGCAATAAAGGCTGTCTGCATTTTGGGCTACATTACCACAAACTGTAGATTGAGTGGAATAAATACTACCCCTTCTTCACTATTTGATGTTTGTGGGACTGCATGTGGAATACTGTGTCCAGTTTTGGGCTCCCAGTACAAAAAAGGTACTGTCAAACTGGAGTGAATCTAGCCGAGGAAGGTGTTTGGGAGGAATATGGGATGTAAGAAGAGAGATTGAGGGAGTAGGTTTAGCTGCTGTCTTCAGCTGGCAAAATGAGGTTAAGGAGATGGCAGAACCTGATTCTTCTTAAAGGTGCACAGTGCCGGGAGTGAGAGGCAGTGGGCACCAGGTGCAGCAAGGGAAATTCCATTATACATAAGGAAAACATTTTTCAACACGAGAGTGTTCAAGTGTTAGGAGATGTTGCCAGGATAGGTTATGGAATCTCCATCCTCAGCAATATTACAAACTCAGCTGGGCACGTCCCTTAGCTGTCTGATCTAACTTTGTAGGTAACACAGTGTTGAGCAGAGGTTGCACCAGGTGGCCTCCAGAGGTCCCTTTAAGACCTCATTATTCTGTGATTATGTGATGCTACAGTATTGTCATGAAAGTATGCACCTGAACACACATACACACACACACACAGAAAAAGGGTATGGGGAGAGTCATTGCAATGATCAGATTCAGGACCTGGCCTTTATTTTAGGAAATGTAAATAGTAATATGACTGTAAGTACAGTCTCAGCAGGGCAGTGACCCTAACACGTGCAGAACAGCATGAAAGAATTACAGACATGTAAGTAGACATTTCCTTCCACTGTTCTTCTTGAAGGGAGGTGGCTAGGCAACAGCTAGTCTTCCTCTCTTCTGAACAGCAAGGCCTTCTTCATTCAGAACATAGCTTACTCAGAGATAATGAATGAGTTCTTATTTTTCATCTGCTGCATTACATGCATATGTTTTGCAATAAGCAGAAATGTCTGTCACTGGTGGGTTACAATACTAAGAAGAGGGATGAAGCTTGTGTATCATTAAATGGTGCTTTTCCTGTGAGACCAATGTCTGTAGCTGCTCACCCCAGAGAACCTGCAATTGCTTGACAAAGAAACAGAAATGTATAGATGGGAAAGCAGATGGCAAAAGAACAATTAGTGAACAATAACATAAATGTATTTTTACACAATTACCAAAATGAAGCTTTCTCAGATGCTCACATCTATGCCTCTGTGGTGCAGAACTCACTCGATTTATTTTTGAAATGCAGTGGGTAACATCATGTAAAAATGGGATTACATGAGACTTTCAGGAAGACAAAATTTCATAAAGTGAGAGCATTACTGTGTGTTTCCACAAGCTTAACATAACTCAAAAATTAAGGAGAAGATTGTCAGCTTGTCAAAATAACTTCCAAAAATGAAAGGGAGGCAATTTGCCAAAGCTTAATAAAACCAGATTATATCTGCTTTTTCAGAGTCAGACTGATACTGCTAGCTACCTTAAATTGTACCTTATTCTTAATCCTGCAAAAGCTTTTGCCTGGTTTGATTGATTACTATTTATTTTAATAGCACTATTCATAATAAGATAAGGACATATATTTAAGCTCTGCATAAATATATGCATATATTTAAGCCTTATCAATATATGCATATATTTAAGTCTTATTCTGCTGAATTTTCTTATTGCTCCAAATGAAATTTGTTGGAGATAGGGATACCACTGACACAAATAATTTGCCTTTTTTATTAGAGATTCGGCATTTCAGTAAATTGTCAATTTGTAAAACAAATCAGCATCATCCACTCTTTGTTTCTTTATGCTGATGCTTTATTGCAACAGTGGCAGAATTACTGGCATAAAATGCTGTCACTAAAAAATGACTATTTTCTCTACAGAGTTCTGTTTACAATATTTTACAGCAGGAAGCTATTCTACCGACATTATCTCTTCAATTAGACAAGCCTGCTGTGCTGCTGGTAATTGCAAAGTGGATTGTTGTACCAACACAAAGAAAGCTCTTCTCCAACATGTGTGTGACAGCATAGTAGGTAGGGGAATTATGCCCACAGTTTGGCTCTTCAGAGTTTATGAATGTCATATTTCAGAAGTATCGGGATACTCAGACTATGTTCAAGTGTCAGGATAAGCTGAGGAAGAATGACCATGAGGCTCATAAGTTGAGCTGTAACATACTCCATTTTAGCAATCCACTCTGGTCTCTAATGTGGGCAGAAAATTAAATGATTGCCTGACAGTGTCCAGTCATAATGTAACAGCAACAATAAAGATTCACTGTTGTAGACAGCAAAACTGAGGCATTAATGCATTTATATTGCCCTGACTTAGACTTGTCTTTGCACTAGCTCTGTATGCACTAATCCCATGCTGCCCGCTCCGTGAGGGAGTGCTTGTTAAACCCCCTTGCATTCAGGCTCAACATGGCACAATCCAATACAAATGTTGTGACTGCAGGACAGCTGAAATGAAGCCACGAGCTGTATGTGCACAGGCTCCCTGGTTTGGTCAGGGAATTTATCTTCCAGTACATAGATCCAAGCTTAAATCTTTCCTGTGCTTGACGGGACTCATATCTGAAGGTCCCACTTTGCAGGAGAATGCCTTAACAATCCGATGGTGCAGAGATTTTAGTACTTTGTAGGCTATCTGTTCCCCTCACCCCAAATCACATGGGTCATGGGCTATCTCTAGGCAAAAAACAATGGTCCTGAGCTTAGTCTTATCCCTAAAGCAAAGTAGCACAACAAAGAGTTTGCATTCACAGACTTGTCTTTTCCCTTTAAATAAGGAGACTGCATAAAAACTGCTTAATGAAAACAATCTTTATCTTGTGCTAGCATCCAGACTGAGCTGACTGAGCCAAAATTGGACCAGCAACTGCTATAATCATTTAAGAGAATGAATGATCATGTTCCAGAGGCTGGGTCCAGTTCACTTTTACTGGTACAGATGAATCCCTGGGGATTAGTGTGCCCAGCAGAGAAGACCTGGTTTCTTGCCTTTGTTCCAAAACTGCTTACATGAAACAGTTCCTGGCTATAACATGAGAAAGTGAGACTCTTCCTACTGGTGGAGAAAGACATGTCTCAGTCAGTCCTTTCAGGTGAAAATTATATGAAAGATACTAGGCTGGGTTATAATTTTTTTCAAAACCTGACCCAAAACGAGTGTTTCTACCCATGCATCAGAACTCCAGGCCAAGAAAAAGAGGTTTCTATATGTATAAACCTGCATGGAGCTGCCATGTCCTGCTGGACCCCAGGAAGGAAGGGGAAATATGGCAGAAGGGAAGCTGGCAGAAGGGGGGATGCTTCTCTCATCTTGCAGGACTTCCTGTGGTTTCTGAACGTTTGCCATTCAGAGGAAAAGTGAAACAGAAACAGTTCAGAGGCTTTCAAAAGTTAAAATAATTCAATTCCTCCCAAACCCCTTTCCACAAAACCTCTCTCCCTTACTTAGATCAACCCAAGCAAGCAATAAGTTGCTGGTCAGGGCACTCATCTGCGACACCTACATGCCAGGTTTAGGCCTTCATTCTAGCTTTCCCCTTTGTGATCAGAAACTGGGACTTGCTATGGGTTCTCTAAGTTAGAACCAGCAAGCTGTAAAGTCTGTCTGCCTCCTCAGCCCCATGCTTATTTAATGATTTCTACATAAGGAGCTGCTATAAGGAGACAAGGCTCCATTAGGTGGTAATCACATCCAAGGTCTTACCAGGATATGGGACCCTTCTTGTTCTTACTTCTTACTGTCTTTAGTGTCTCCTTACTGTCCTTTCCTCACTCCCAGGAAAGTGTTATTCTGGGATGGAGACTTCTCAGACATGAAATCCCATTCTGAATCTTATAAACCTTTCTGACTACTTTTCAAAACCAGCAAATCCTTCCATCAACACACTTTTGACAGTGACGTTTCCCAGCTATGACAGAAACAGTATGGAATCATTAGAAAATCACTTCAAGTCAGACTTTTATTGCATTGTATTTATAAATCTGTGGAGAGTAGAGAGCTATTTGTGGAAAATTTTCCTGATGCCCTTGTTTTTCAAGGGCTCTAAGGATAAATGACAAAGAAATGCACAGATGCTGTTCCTAAATATATATGCTTCAAAATGGACTGAGAGATATAGCATCAAAATCATCTCTTCCTAAACATGAGTTAACACACTGGCATTCAAAGAGAATGGCAACAGATCACTCTGCCAGTATGTGGTGATGGATTCTCAGTTCCTTGAGTGATTCATGCTGATAGCTAGATATGAAGTCTTTGCAGAATACAGATGATGAAATAAAAAATAATAACAATAAAAAAATCTAGTGACTTCTGACAGGGAAAATCTGAGATAAGGATGACCTACCTAAAAGAAGCTGCATATGTTTGATCCATTAATTTTATTTTCTTAGGAGTACTGAAAAGATGTGTCAGGTAGCATGAAAAGTTGCTGACATCTTCATGTATACCTTTTGTTTCACTTTCCAGTTATGTGATTGAAAGCTATTGCATTTCTATGGGGTTTTGCAGGAAGCCAAAGGCTAATATTTTCAAAAGCAGAGGTGTCACTGAGGAAACTGAGCAACTCTGAAAGTCAAAGTCTGTTAATCACCTACATTGTTTAGGCCAAGACCTTATCAACCAGAAGGATTTGGACTGCCTCTTTGAATTCCAGTGACAAATGACACCACCCACCTTCTGCCGAACATATTGCTACTGGGTATGCTAAAAACCTCCTAAAGGTTGATACTGCTCTATGGAGCCATGCAGAGTCTTAGGCCAAACTTAGAACTGTTGTGAAGCCAGAGAACTGTTGTTTAAGACCAGAGATAGGAATGGCTGCACCAGACCATGACCAATAATCCATCTCCCTCTGTATCCTGTCTCTGACAGTGGCCAAGAGCAGGCACATTGGAAAGCCTATAGGAACAAGACTGTCATGTAGTAATACTTCTCTGTGGCATTTTCCTGGTCTCCAAAAATTAGTGTTCAACAATCTTCTGAGCCAGCATTGTTGTCTTTGTATCAAATGGGCCTCAATGGATTTTCTTCCTTGAGTTTTTTGGGTCAAATTTTGCACTCATCTTAATTTTTTGATTCCGCAGTGCCCTGTGTTAAAGGACTGCTGCCACAAGCCAGTGACATTTGATGCTCCCTGATTCTTACGGGATTTCTTCATTAAAAATTTACTTAAGCAATTACCTTCCAATCCCAAGTGCTGTAAAATCAATGGGTGCTCTTCCGTGGATATCTCTCTCTTTCAGCTTCCTCTTTGTAAAATACAGCCACCTTCCTACAACATGTAAGGATGCTGCTTATGAATCACTGAGATGCTGTGCCAAGCCCGTGGAAAAACCCGTTGGGAAAATGAACAGCTGAACAGCATGCTGTACATGAAACTGAGGCCCAGATAGTGAATAATGAGGAGAAAACAAATTATCAGTGAGATGCTCATTAAGTGAACACCATCCTCTAGTGCACTGGACAAGCATAGACAAGCTTGTTATCCACTTCTGTAATTAGAAACAGTGTCCTAATAGATATGCAGAAATGCACCAAATTCAGGTGACTCATGTTTGGCTTTGCAGCCTTAAAAAGTTGTTTCAGTGTAGTTTGTGCTTGTGCATGTTACATGTCAGACATAACACCTTTCACTTAAAGTGAGACAGCTGCTTATTAGAAGATGATATTGTATTTTTTCTTTTTATGTAGTAAAACACACAAAAGATTTGGTTTTGAGACTAGCTGAGTTAAGTTTTTCTGTGAATTTAATTTCACATCCTACCCATTGCATTATGGATAGGTCAGACCAAATATTATTTCTGTAAATGAAAAAGACCGCTGATAACTACTGTGACCTGTATTGATCATATGAGCTAGGGTTAATTGGAATGTTTATCAGGCTCATGTTGGTAATGAAAACCAGCTGCTCTTCAGTCCTACCAAGTTGTTCATAGCTAGCAGTTCCCATATACAACTAAATTGTGTTTTGTATAGGGAAAGTTGCTTGCAGGATGTCCCAGGCTGCTAAATACAAAAGGGATGGATTTAGAAACATCTCTGAAAGCAGTATCCTATGACATTTATAATCAAGAAATATTTTTGCAACTGTTGAGGAAAAAGTCAAATACAGATGCCAGCTGTCCAGCTGTCTTAGCAAAGAGCCACAAGTGAACAGATTCAGAAGAGGTCTAAGTGGATTTCTAAACTCTCCTTGTTCTGTCAGCTGTTTTACCTCTGGGTTAGAGCTGACATAAGCTTCCTGGTGATGTTTGAAAGATTGCCTTTTTCATCCCCAAATCCTACTTTCCTGTGGGTAAAGCAAGGTATTACCGTAGTACAGCTGCCAGTGGTCCACGGGACCTGGCAAAAGAGAAGTAGTAGTGGAAGTTAGCACTAGTGAAGGTGGAAGCTAAATACATAGACAGATGAAAATTCAATAATCCTGTGTTCTATAATATGTGTTTTGTGGCAACTAACTGGGGCAGTATTCCACTATGGTCTGGTGTGACCACACTGAAAAAGGATGGGTAATAAACACTTTTGAGTTTCAAATTAAAAAACCAAGGCAATATAAAGATAAAAAGCAAATGAGTGAAACAAGCTTAAGTAATATAAACTGTGAAAAATTCAATTGTTTCAAGTTTTCTGGATATGAAGCAGTCTTTGGACATACTTCCTGGTACAGGTATAGAAAGATGTGCCAGTTATATGTCTAGAATGGCAGAACTAAAGAATAGGAGGTATTGGGATGGAGGTGGCTTTTTGACATTAAATTTGCATCACAGCCAAAGTAATTACAGTGGTTACTCTTAGGCCATAACCTGGAGCTGAAGATGTGGTATAGTTAATTTCTTAGGGACAGAAGCTGACCTCCTCTGCAACAAGGGAACACATTGAGAAAAACCTGATGTGAGCCAAAGCAAAGTCTCACAGTTTTGCTTTTTTAGCTGTTAATACAAATAGCTATTACTCCATAACTCTTTCTTGCAGGAGGTGTAATGTCCTGCACATGCTGAGGGAGACAGAAGCAAGGTGCAGGGTAAGCGGTAAGGTCATATATTCATGCTGTGGCGTCACCGATGCACAATGTTGCAGGTCTGGGCTGTCCATCCAAATGCGCTGTGTGATTATACAGAAGGGAAGGGAGGATGCATGAAGCCAAAAGGAGAAATCGCTGATAATGTATGACTTTGGGGGCCTGATGGGAAAGGGACTCTGCTGTGTGGTTGCTTTGTGGTCTGTAGCCTCTGCTTTCCCTTGCCTCTTTGCTCATTTACCCTGGGACAGTTGAATGCAAACCACATGTATGGCCCTTGGGTAGGCATCCTCTCCAGGCAGGGGCACATAGGTTTTTGGGGCTGGCCTTCTGAGATGCCTAATTCTGTGAGGTGGCAGAAAATGGGGATTACATTCCCAATCCTAGATATTAGGCACCCGAATTTTGGCACCAAAGTGTGTAAAACATTGCCTCCCTCAGCAGTTTCTACTGCTTGGCCTTGACAGCATCAGTCTGTGAGGCTCTGGTTTTGGCAGAGAGTTAGTATTAATTTTGCTGTGGGTATGTGGAGGTAGAGGCAGGCTGAGGGCTGATGGCAACTGTAGAACTTTGGAGTCACCAGTGACTAGTGGCTTCTCCAAATGAGGCTATAAACCCCCTCCTAGGCTGGCCCAGGGCTGCACAGCCATCACTCGCACCGACGGTCTGGCTTTCCACAGCAAGTGTGTGAGAGTGAAGCCATGGAGCCAGCACTGGCTGCCAACCAGCAAAGTCATCCATCAGGGACGGTTCATTCGCCTGCTATTTTGCAGGCAGAAAATGCCTCCTTCTTCACCTGCCACCTGTGTCAGAGTGAAATGCTAACTCAGGTGGGGTGTATGTTCTTGTAATGAGAGATCTTGCTTGGCAGTGAGACGGAAAATGTCAAAAATGGATGGTAAGAACAATATCGAAATAAATTATGGACGACTCCTTCACTCTCCCAGCAGCTTTGTGTGCATGATGCTGTAGGAGCAGACTTTGGCAGCTGAGCTTTGGGTGTATTTGAGTTGCTAAAAATTGCTCAGGAGGGACCATTCATGGGCATGAGGTCTACTCGGTGCACTGTGGGAGTCACTGGCAGCATGGTCACGGACCTTACTGAGAGGGGAATCAAACCTGTTGCAAACAGACAGCTAACTCCCAACACTTCCAGAGCTTCTCAAATTCTTCAATTTGTTGTAGTTACCGAAGGTGTCACCTTCTCTTCCATCATCACAGTAATCCCTTCTACCACACGCTGTGCAAAAGGCTATTTGGTATCTATCAGTTCGTTTTAATTCTTTTTTGGTTACTCGTTTATATTAAATGTGAGATCCCTGAGAAAATAACAAGAAATGAAAAGCAAGTTCTAGAGGTGCTTTACCAGTGTATTATTTGGTATTGCAACCCATTTGGGTATATGTGATTAACATTTAGACTTAAACAGCTTGAAAATCGTTTAACATTTCTCCATCTTTCATTTGTTTCTCCTCCTCTCCTTCCCAAAATACTGAGCTCTTCAAAGAGTGATCTAATAAAAAATGAAAGCATATTTACTTGCTTTAAAATGCCCATGTCACTTTTTAACGTCAAGGGAAAAGCCAATGTACGATAAAAATTTCAAATTCAGCATTCTTTTTATTCACATAGGGAAAACAAAGGAAGAAATATTAGCTTATTTATTTCCAGAAAACATTAAAAATTCCCTACCCTACCCTGCAGTGTGTTTTGTTTTGGTTTAGTTTGTTAATAATCTTATTCTGATTTCTGCTTGGTAAAGAATAAAAGAGGATTCTTTAGTCATGGGAATGCAAGATGTTTGTTTCCACTTTGGGAGTATAACATACTTTCAAAAAAATTCAGCTGTTTCCAGAGTTAGTTACTGAAGCACCTGGTATCCCACGCTCCACCCAAGATTATAAAAATATTTGAAACGGCAGGAAAGCAATACAGCTGTGCAAGCTTATATGGGGACTTGTTGATTTAATTAAGTTCAGAAAAAGCAGCCATACTAATAAATGTGTAGTTGCTTGAAAGAGAGAGATACCATTTGTTAAAATAAAGTTTTCCTCCTTAATTATCTGCTATCTAGTTAACATTATAGTCTCCCATCATTTCTCTGGCAGTGTGGCATAACCAAATTCTGTTCTCTTTGAAACCATGTGTTACATGATTATTTTTTAAGGGTGAAAAGATGACACAGTATGGAGAAATTCAGATCCAGCCTTTGCTGTTTATGTTTGTGGCAGTGCGACTTGGTTGAAAAAAACAAAACAAAACAAAACAAATCAAATTTTCTGCCTTTGTGAGTGATTCTCCTTGGCGATAAACACAGTCTCTTGTACGAAGACACTTGCCTTGATTTACTAGACAGAGATATATAGTTACAGGAGAGGGCCCTGGCTGGAGGATACAATACATATGGGGCAAAGAGCAGCAAATGTTCCAGTGGATGGGATTCAATTCCTGGAAGGGCTGGATGTGTCACCTTCCTGTTGGTCCAGCTGGGGGAAAACTCCAGCAATCATCCTGGAAACAGGAAAAGTGACACTGTGCATCCTTGCTCACATTAAATAAGGGCGGTACTAAAGTGGTGTTCAATATTCAGGGATAAATGAGGGTATGGAAAATTGCATTGCTTATAAAAATGGGTCTACCTTTGAAAGGCAAACCTGAAATCCAAAAGAAAAGCTATTTGTTACAAATGAAGTTTTTCTGCAAAATCTTAGTGTGGGGGATAAATAGGGAATTTTCAGCTTTCCCCAAGGGAATTTTCAGCTTTCCCCAGACTCAATAATCCCAAACTACTTGGAAGAATTGTCACAAAACTATATGGGAAACTATTTGTAATTTTCTGGGTTACATACCGTATGTGGTAAGTTTCTGATGTTTAAGTGTAAGGACCATAAATAGCTATGTGGTTAGTTAGCAGAACATATATTGGTATAGGGTTGGTAAATCAGCACTAAATGCGCAGCATGTGGAACGAAGATCATCAGTTCACTCACGGGTCTTTATTTTTTTCGCTTGAAAATCAATTGATCATGTGGTTATATAAAGCATTGATAGATGGGAAATTGTTTTCATG
This sequence comes from Scopus umbretta, assembly GCA_013400535.1. Classification (NCBI taxonomy): domain Eukaryota; kingdom Metazoa; phylum Chordata; class Aves; order Pelecaniformes; family Scopidae; genus Scopus; species Scopus umbretta. Next base: position 19,572 of record VZTL01077271.1, on the reverse strand, counting down.
TATTTGCTCTGCAAGCTGTTTGATTTTGGAGTGTTCCTGACTACACTCACTGGCAGTGTTTTCACGTGGTAATATTGTATTTGCGTGTAATATTGTACTGTCAGGGGAGGACTCTGAAACTCGAGAAATCTTCTAAGTGATGTTTTAATATAAAAGCAGAGTGACAGAATTTTTGGAAACAGAAAACACCAATGACTGAAACAACAGCAACAGTTAGGATGTGCAGAGAGGAAAGATGGAGTATCACCACCCTTTTGTTACATGTTTTTGCTTACTAGGGATGCAGTTGTACTTGAGATGTGCTGAATCCTATCTCATTTGACTGGGTAATCAATGAGGCTGATACTTCAGAAAGACAGCTCACCATCATTTCTATCATGGAAACCATATGGCGTGGATGAATATAAACCACTCTCTGGACTTAGGCATGATAAATGTGAGTGTTGAGAATGCCACTGACACATATTATAAAAACTGTATGATATCACTCCAATTCTTCACATATTTCTTCTCTCTCTTTCCAGTGATATGAAACAAAAAGAAATTTAAATGAATTTGTAACTATTTCATACTCAACTACACAAAAGCATCCATGCTAAAGGTGGTCTCCTCAGCTTGTTTATCTCTATCAAAAGCTGCTGCAAGTTTGGTATAGACATTGTCTGTGATTCAGAAGTGCCTTATCACAGAAACTGAGCCTGAAAAGATGGGTGCTCAGTTTCATGTGTGAAACTGTACTTTTTTGGGACTGGGTCTGCGCACTTTGATAAAGGTAGTCATAAATGTGTCTGAACAGGTTGGGAGAGCATTTTGTTAGGGAATCAGTTGATGATTGGTTTATACAGTGACATACTACACCTTGAAATGAATATATGACTAGGATATGAGATATGAGAAGTGCAAATATGGTATCAATAGAGAAGTCTTCTAACTTTTAATATTACAAGGGGAAAAAAGAAAACATAAGCATACGCTTTCATATGAGATGCTTTGCTAAATATGATAATGGATCATGGCCTTAAAGTAGTAAGAAATTATAAATACACACTTTATCATGTAAACTCAGTACTGTTTAATGACAGGATGACCAAAGCAACAGATAAAGTGAATGAAAAATGAAATGTAATTGGATATTAGTAAGTATTAGATGATATTTCAAAGTCAGTTCAAAGCAGCTGTGGTATGAACACCATCATGTGGAACAAAATCTGGCTAGCTGGCGATAGGAAGGCTGTAAAAAGAGCAATGTTTTAAATGGGAAAAGATATCTAGTTAGGTCATGTCAGGATTAGCTCCTCACTTCCAAATTTCCTGGCCTGGAAAGCAGGGAATAACATCCTTGTGAAATATACAGCTGTCAGGGTGATGTTTTACAGAACAGTGAAGACATGAGGAAAAGGGAAAGGGGCTTAGAAACAGAAATAAGAATTGCTAAATAAAAGATCACCTGCACACCCACAAAGGGGCACAGAGAGGCAATGGCAGGAGGGGTGCCCAAATAATATCCTGCCCTGGCTCCTGCCAGCCCACAGCAGGCACCAGCAGCCCTGATATCACCAACCCATCTCTATATGCCCAGAGGAGCACAGGGACAAAGGCAGGTGGAAACCCAAGCTGCAGGCTCTGAGGAGGGAACACCCTGTCTGGTCCTCCCTGGGCTGTCCCAGGAGAGCCTCAGCCCTTGTGCCCAAGTGTGACACCCATCAGGATAAGTCAATGCCAGGGCACTTTTGGAATGGAGGGGGATTACTGCTGTGGGGCATGGGACATGTTGGGGCGTGCTGGGGAAATGCATTTCAGGATTGCTCAGAACATATTATGGGATGTTTATGGGAGGAACAAGGGTGGGATTTAGATGATTTGGGGAGGAAGAAGTGTAGGAAAATAAGAGGGATAAGAGGATAAACAAGACCAGTCCATGTAACCACGATGCTTGTTTGGCCATGCCCTGTGCCTGATCAGTGTAGCCTAGCTTTTACTGGGTGAGGGACTCTCCATCTGTGTGTGCATATATATATATATATATTTATACACATATATATAGATTCTCTCACTTGTAGACCTCCATCCTGCTCAGCCAGAGAGGGGAGCAGGATAAGGCCATTTGTTTTGTCTGTGTTCATGTGAGTGCTCTGTCTGATTTGTGTCCAGCCATGTACACATGCACATATGTGCTCTGTGTAAGCATGCCTACTGGCAATACATTTTCAGCCCCGTTACTGGTTGGAACTGGGGTCATTGACATGCGTCAGCCTGGCCTTTCTTAGGCTGTCACATATGGCCCAATATTTTGCCCCTAACAAGAATGACAGAAGAAGAAATGACACTCTCCTAAAAATACCTAGAATTATCTGTATGGCTGAACTTCACCTGAAACACATTCGAATCTCAAAGGAGATGCAGCCTTGTAAAAAAGAGTATTAGCACACAGAAGAGGTCTGCTCCGAGTTTCCAGCCTGACTTTTGGTTGATCCTTAACATGTGGTTTACAGTGATAAAGAATATCTGATGATGAACTCGTAAAGATTAATTGGGTTTGGAAGCATGTAGCTTTGATAGTGGGGTTGATGCAACTGTAGCACCAAGATCAGATTTAGTAAGAAAGACTGAGAGTTGTATCTTCTTGCAACGTGCCATTACCATCAGCCAAGGTAGCTGACTTTCCAGGTCGTGTGAGAACCACTACCTTTCTCTAGCATATTGTGAGTGTATCTAGCTCCCCACAGCCCATAGCTGCTCATGGACCATTTTTTCATGTTCTTAGTAGGGTCCAGGCATGTGTGCTCAATTGCTGGTTAACACATCTCATTGCAAGCTGTACCTGCCTGCGTGGTGTGAATCTGCCTTACACATTTCTAAGTGCACTGCAGTTGCAATAGTAGTAGGAGGACATGTGTAACCTGTTTTCCACTTTTAAAGATGATAGTAATTTTTTTTGTATTCTTTAGAAAAACATGAAGGGAGCTCACTACTTCATTTAATACAAATGATCACAACACAGAGCCTGAAGTTTAAACCAAGTGTCTCAGGTGGGAGGTAGCAGCCCCTGGGTGACTCTGTTGACTGAAATGGGGAAAAGCTGATTAGTTTTGTCTGGGTACCACACTTTTGATTGCTGGTTATGTGAGGTGACAAAATGTAAACAAAAGTCTTGTCAGAGTCTTCTCCAGAACTGGATTCAGCTCACCTCTGTTAGGTGTTGAAGAGATGATCATCTGATTTCAGATAGTTTGCTGAGGCTATTTCTGTAGGCAACAGAGCGAGGCAGGCACCTTCAGGGACTGTTTCCTCCTGTCTGAGGGAGAGCAGATGAATCACCTTCTGGAGGTGCCTGTTTCCTTCCTTTGACTCTAGAGGGAGTCCAGCCTAGCTTCGGGTGGGTGTCTAAGGTAGAGGTAACTTCAGCTGGGAGCAGGAATCCCACCCACAGCGCTCAGCACAATGCTACTCTGCTCCTAGTTAGCCCTTCCGAGCACTGCTGTAATAGAAATCACTGCATGCAAAACCACGACATTGAAATGCATGCTGTACTTTTATTAAGCACTTGATTTCTCTGGGGCTTTCTGTAGCGCTCATCGCTCAAGAAGCAGTTTCTTTCTGAGTTAATGACTTCATTTTTATAACAAGCTGGCTAGATGAGCCAGATCATCTGTAAATGGGAAACAGCTACACATTTTGGGAAGAAAATGTCTGCAATTTTGAGTGGTCAGTCAGAGGTGGATAATACCAGTCTCCCTGCTTGATTTTCCATTGTCCTTGCTGGCAGGATTTACACTCTGATATTTCCACGGCAAACATTTTTCCTCAGGATGCCTTTGCATCATGGAGTTAAGCATTTTCTTCTGCTCTACTTAGACCCAGCCAAGGGGACCAATGAAAATATATAGAAATGTGGCTGTCAGATGAGGTGCCGGGACCAAAGCTAGAGCAGCTCAAAATTGCAGTTTTGTGCCTCATTGTGCAGAGTCTTCAGATGTTTTAGCTGCAAAAGTCAACATGGTTTCTATTGAACATGCATGATCTGTACTTTTGAAGGGTCTGTAACTTCGCTGAATTTCTTTCAGATTTTCACTGGCTAGGAAAACCAGTTATGGACAAACAAGCCGTACCGTCAATGCCAGCTATGAAATGTGTGCTCTAAAGTTCAGGATTTTGAAGAAAACGTTGCCAGGGTTTACCAGGACTGACTGTTAGTTGTTTTTCTCTTCAGCCCAGTAAAGACTGAGATAAATCCTAAAGCAATACCACCCAGCATGAAAAAATTGAACCTCAAATGGTGACAGTTTGGCAGAGCCGTAAAGTGAAATGCAGTCTACAGAACATGAAGTGCTATAGGCTGGCAGCAGGCTGGGCTTCCAGCCCACTGACATAATTTCATTACACCCTTCCACTAAGTTATCTTCTTGTTTTGCTGTACTTTACTACGCTTATGTGCTTTTATGCCAGGAATGTATTTACCTATATATGCCTTTCCGTGAAAAAGTGATCTATCTGCATGTAATACAGACAGATGGAATATATTCTAGTCTATATAGTAACAAGAAAGATATGCCTTTTTTTCCCCCTTTATATTTAACTTAAAGTATGGTTGGATTTCTACCATCTGCACAGCAGTATGCCTCAGCAAAACCCACTGGCCCTAAAAGCTATTAACTGAAAAACTCTGCCCACTCTGAAGCAAAGCTATGCTACTTATCCCCATTTCTTTCAAGTGCCCAAGGAAAAAAATAAACTAATAGGCATCATAAAGTGTTTTTGTGTTGTTTTGAATAAGCATAGTTGTGAATTGTACAGCTGTAAATTTCTTACATATGCCCTTGTTAATTAATAAAACTGCTTAAACATGTTAGGCCTCCATATAAGTGTTTTCTTAATAAGTTTAAGGATGGAACCAAGAGCATGACTGGAGAGCAGTCTTTCCCCACATAGTTCACAAGTTCTAGCTCAGACTCACCGCCTGACCTGTGCTGCGGAGATGTGTGGGCTGGGGGCAGCTTTACAGTGCCCATATTCTACTCAGTTCAAAGGAGATGGATTTAATTACAAGTGCTATAATTTGAAAAGATTTTCTAATTCAGAAAAGCTTTTAAAAATCCTTGCTGGCAAACTAAATAAATGGCCCTTTATTGCATTTCTGCATCTTTGCGTGGCTGCTGGGAGTTTAATAAGGACCTCTGCTGTTCGTTTAATTTATTACACCACCTTGCGCTTTACATTCCTGGAAGTTCTTTTTTTATGAGTTCTCATTTTGTTGGTCTTTCACAACATTTTTTTTCATGCCCCTTGTGTGCTTACATGCACGAATTATATGTCACATAAAAATGGTAAATCCTCCAATACCAGCTGGTGTAGTTAATAAACTTGTAACTTTACCCTTGTTGAACTATGTCAAAACCCTGTAACATCTGGCATGTTTTAATTTCTATGTTATTGAGGGTTGAATTTTCATTTAAGAGCTCCCAGATATGGACCTGTCAAGAATTTCTTTACACTGTAGCTTCTTTAAACTCCTTAAACTGCATCTGTAAGAGTGAAGACTTTCAGTCGACAACTGCTAAATATTTGTGGATTTTTTAGTTTTTCATTGTCTTAAGTATTTTTTTCCTTTTTTATTTTCTGTCTTGTTTTCTTATTTGGTGAGTAGCCCAACCAAATGAATAATGGATTGCTATTTCTCCCTGCTGAGCTGATCTTTCTGCCTGTGCTACTGGCTCTATTCCTACACTCTCTCCTTGGAAGAGGAGGTGGGCAGCTTTGGACAGGGGGAGTGTGTAAGTGAGGGCGGTTAGGTTAGGAATACTGTTTTGTCTCTCCTGCTCTGTTGTGTGAGATTTTTGTAGCATGCCTGTTCCTAATATTTTTTAATTATGCTGAATTTATGCCCTTTGCTACTCAACGGTACTCTCCTTAGTACATCTGGACTTCAGTATTTCTTTCCCACTGTTTGTACTGGGCTAGACACACAGGTCAGAATAAACCCTCCAGAGGTTTTGCTTGTATCACATTTGGCCTTAAACTCCTGCCATCCCACCTGCTTTCTCACCCTCCCACCTGCTTCCTTATTTTTAAAACAAATGGCAGTAGTCTTATAGAGGAAGGTTTGCTGGAGTGTGTCAAAGGGTTAATACATTCCTCTCTCACTGCAATTTAATGGATCATCCGTGTCTTCCACATTAGCTCATCTGAGACTCCCCCAAATGATATATGATCTGTGTAGGCACTTCCAGACAAACCATACCATTAGCAATGCTTCACAGCATCCCCTCAGCTGTGTGAAAAAAAGCTTGGAAAAGACAGGCTAAAGCACGTTACTGGTTTCATGAAAAGGATGGATGAGGGGAGAGAGAAACAAAACAGCGATACTCAGCTGGGGTCTCACTGTCACCATTTCTTCTCCTTGGTTCAGGGTTATGGGTCTGCACACCAGTTCACATTTAAAGTCTGTCATGTATTCTTCTCTCTGGGCTAGATAAATACAATGGTATTAATATGGAAAGAAATCACTTTGCTTGGGGAAGTCAGTGGAAACTCTTTGCTAGGAATGTGTATGGCTCTAAATATGCTCATCATGTAATAAAGCAGTAGCTCCAGCAACATGCTGGAAAGAGCCATGAAGGCAGCTGTTAGTCTGTGCAGACTGGAAGACCTGCTGAAAATAAGCCACCGTATAGCTCTGTGAAAGACCCAGCCAGAGACTGGCAGCTGGAGAGATGCTCAGCTTCTTGGAAGCATCCCTTCTGGGCAGAATGAGGGAGGGTTTTCAGCATGTTTTTCAGCAGGTTTTCAGCATTTCAGATTTACCTTCTGCCCTGTAACTCACACCAAAGCACAGCATTACTGCGGGGAGAGGGGCTTGAAGACAATTTCCTCTGTCTGGGGGTTCCTAGGCAAAAGGCTGTGTGATGTGGCACACGTACAGTCAACATGAAACTTTGAGAGTGCAAGAGTTACAGGTCATGCAACACAAGCGGATCAACGTGCTTTGTGGGAGTGGCTGTGCGGCACCATCCAGAAAATTCGTTACTTTTTGTCTGCTATACACATACCATAAACCACCTGATATTTCTGAATGACCAACTGCCCAGCCTAAGCTGTGTGTGCCTTGAGCTGCAGGTTGTCAAGAAATCCCAGGCCCAGGTATGCACCTCCTCTGACCTTGTTGAAGGAAACCTGGAGACGTGGTAATCTCTACAAAGGTCAGGCATGCGTTCCCATGATGCACTCCTCAAATGCAATAACCCTCTCCCGCTCTAGTTCAGAGCAAAGGTTGTGTCTGCATTGCCCTGTGAGCTGGATTAGGTTATTTCTTCCTCCACAAACTCTGAAGGAAGGCCGCTGTGGTCTACAAATATAGTTGGTTACTAAAATACCTATAAGCAAGCACTATAAATTAACAGCGTCTTTCATTTCTTTTATATGATGCAATGAAACAGTGCCTTTTTCCTGACTGTCATGCTTTGGGAGTGGCAGTGGACCTAGAGATGGTTATTTATGAGGTTGAACTCCCCCTGCTGACCTACACACTCATGTCCCAGCGGTGCGAAGGACCAAGAAATGGGACTCTTGTGAAAAGGGAGGGAAAGGGAATAAAACCAGTCACTGTTTCTCACTGGAATTTGAATGTAGGAAAAAAAATCTCTTTCTCCATGCTGAAGTGTTAGCACACCAGGGATAAGCAGTTGTGTAGCTACTAGAGCTAACCAATAGCAACAATGCAAAACAGTTGCTATTCAACATGGAAATCCTTCAGCTGGTTAGCTGACTTTGTAGTTTACATCAGTTATGTAACTTTTCAGACTTTAAAATAAACTGCACATTACATAATTACTAAAGCAAATGGCATAATTTCATTCTAATATGCTTAATTAACTTATTACTGTTAATTAACACTGTGGAAATCACTAATATGATCCAGAATTTGCTCCTCTTTCTCCATGTTTTTCTTCTTGTCTGCACACACTGAAGTCTGAACTAGGAATAGAACATGGACCTATTAAACCTACAAGCTCCACACAGTTGTATTTGTTGTCTTTACGACCCTCAGACCACGCGTCACTCTTAGAGGTGATGAACGCTCAGGAGGCTGTTAAAGAGCTATGAAGCCTTGTATACTCAGCTTATCAGTCCAAAGCCAACTCAGGCTGACAATGGCTGAACAGTCTGTATATGACTTGTAGAGGCATTTATGTGTGTGACTGTGCCATTTTTCACCTACTTTCATGGTTCCTCAGTTTCCTGCTAAGGTAGGGAGGCAGAGCAGTGAGAGGACCATTGCCCTTTCTGTGTTTGTCTTGTAGACAAAGCATAAACATTAATTCCCTCATTTCTATCAAGATCCCTGCTATACTTTTTATTTAATATTAACAACTAGTGCTTTAAAAGTCTGCAGCACTAGTATGATGTGAGTTTGCAGATGGGAGGAGAGCCTCTTCTCTACTTGCATGGGCACCTTGGTGTGGTGCATGCTTCTCTACCGCTGGTGCTGCTGGGCTCAGAAGAATGCTCTATGTCTTGGCAGGTGCACATTTCACGCTCAGCATTATCTGTATCAACTGGATAACTATGTCAGTTTATGCATATAATTTTTCATGAAGCTTGTATACACTCTTTTTGGGACATAAAAGGTGATTTGGTGTAACATTTGAGGAACAGGAGAAAGCTGTATCGAGGCATTATTTTACAAGCAAATGATGCTTTGGCTTATGCCTTGGTAACTGCATGGTATTGTTTAATTTTCTAATTGTTGAATTCTCTGTCTCCAAGTAAATGTTACCTTAAGTGATCGCTAAATTAGTTAAGCTTTTGTTTGCATGTATGAATGAAGTTCCTATCTAAAGAGTTCTAGCTTATTTGGAGACTCTGTCAAAAGGAAGAGAAAATTACACAGTGAATATACTTTTCCCTGTACCGATTACTGAGCTTCAGCATACTTTTAATTTTTTTCAAACTGTGGCAGTCCCAGGAGGTAGCCAGTCTTGATTTGAAAATGTGACAGAATGGAGAGTCTTTCCTAAAAATGTTTTGTATCTAACTGAAAATTTTATCATTCAACTTCCAGTTATTAATTCTTGTCATTTCTTCCTTTCTGTTGGTTCCACAGGGCCCTTCAATATGCTATTTGTCATCGTGAAAGTGCTTGCTGTGACCAAGCTAGCTCAGTCTTCTGGGGCAACGTTCTTAGCTCCAAAGATTCAATGTCTTAGGTTTCTTACTAGAAAGAATTTTTCAGTTCTTAGATTATTCTATTAGTTTTTCATTTTTAGCCCTCTCCATTTTTCTTCATCCTTTGTAAAATATAGAAACCAGCATTATGTGCGATATTTCTGTACATGCTGTGTGAAAATGTAAAATCACTTACTACACTATTCACTGCTTTCTTTACACCAAGGGATCACAAGAATCACTTCCATCATTTTTGCCAGTCTCGTACTGAGAATTCATGTTCTGTTGCTTTTCACAGTTGGGTCTTGAAAAATTTACATCAGCTTGATAGCTATCCCCCTATTGCCTCAAAACGATTGTTTATATTTTCCAGTATTTATTCTTGCACGGCACTTAAGTCAGGTATTCTACAATTTTTTTGGGGGTGTCCATCCCCCATTCTCAAAGATGGATGCTATAATGGGCCTTCTGCATTGTTCTGGAACTTCTCTTTTTCTCCATGAATTTTGAAAGGCATAAAGATTAGTTCGTTCAGGTCCCTAAGTATGCTAGAGATGGTGGGAGTGGGACCAGGTGTTTATGTAACATAGGTAAGTAATCTCTGACTTGTCTTTGTTCTAGCCAGAGTCATTACCACTTTATCACTGATGTTAATTGTGTCAGCCATCTGAGCCCGGTTTACTTTCTTAATGAAGATGGAAGCAGAGACTGAAGCAAAAAAAAAAAAGGACTAAATGAATTGCACTTCCCAAAGCCATCTGCTACCAGCTTTCTCTTTCATTTAGTGGAAGATCGGGTCATCCAGTTTGTTCTGATTTTTCATAATTAATCCACTGTAACCCTTCCTTCCTCTGCCTCAAATCAGCAAATGTTTTCCAAATGTATTGTTTTCATAATCCCTCCATTTTGGGCCATCTTTTCCTCATTGTGAGGAGCCTCTCAAATGATTCCCATTTCTGGGTGAAAACCCATTCTTTTATTTTTGCAGTGTAGAGTTTTTCTCAGTGAATTACAGTTTATGGCCATTCCTCTCAGGTGAACTGCCCACAGCAGTGCTTTAGGAATGCAGTGAAATGTCACTCATTTGGCACAAAATGGTCTCATTTGATTTGAATCTGATATTGAATCTTCCCTCTTTATTTGCCTTTGATGAAATGCCCTCAAACTTCTGCAATCAAATTACTTCCTCAATAATTGAAATTCCTGATGACTTTTATAAACATCTCAGTATACCAGCATCTCATTTTTCCTGAAAATCTTACACAAATTCACAAATTTAGTTGCCTTTCAGAGAGATCTCAGTCTTAATAACATTTGTTAGGAAGTGACCTCTTATTCTAAATCATCTTTCCTGACTCAGTACATATCTCAGTGCTGCAGCTATCAGCAAACCTGGACAGTCAGTGTCAGTGTTAGCCCAGCAGGAAAGTCACTAGCTGGCAATGAGAGTTGGAATAAACCTCTGAGCTACACCAATCCTAGCTAACTTGTCTGGAATCTTACAAAGAGGATGACTGGGAAAGGGAGCAACATCATATAAACTGAGATCAGCTTCTTGTGAATTATGTTGCAGGAGGTGTGATTTGTCTCCCCTGATTTAATGTCTGGCTAATCTCAGATCAGCTCTAGGTCTCAGTGCTCAGCCTGAAGCTCTGCAGCCCTGAACGTGATGCTCCAGAATCATGACTAGTGCTACAAATACAAACCTCCCAAGCCTCAACAATAAAACCTCCAATGTAACTTTTAAAGTCATCCCCAATTCTATTACTACTTGAGTTTTGCTCCTCATTTCAAAGGACACATCACATGGATTTTACTCTTTAAATTACTGGAGCACAGCTTTGCATGTCTCCTTGGTATGTTATCATAGTCTCCTATGGAACTGTTTGATCTTTTAAGAAAATCTTCCTGCTTTACCTTTGGGATTAAAGAACCCATCTATGACACTGTATGAGTTCAAGTTCCTTCTCTGTCTGATTGGGAACAGGATTTATTACTTCACATGAGACCTTAAGCAGGGTTTGGCTGCACATCCCAAGGTGACCTACTGTGCTGTCTTCAGCTGAGGATGTTCCAAAACGTTCATTGCTGAATCTAATGTAAGCCAAGACTCTGATAAACATATTCCCCACTAAGCTCTAGATTTCCATGCTTCTGGCCCAGTGGATATTGAATCAGCAAGACTGAGAAGCACTATGAACAACTAGTAGATAACTAGCAGATAATAGTCTGCTAGTTTGGGAAGAATAACATAGGGAAACATAGTTTTTTATTAAAATCCCTACTGCAAAAGAGGCATTAGAGTTTTATTTGACTTGTGTCAGTATTTCATCAGCAGGGCTGCTTAGTGGAAAGAATGGTCAACGGTGCCTGCAGTGTGTTGTGGGCATGTCCCAAATGGCTGGTCATACTCTGACATACCTTGCAGATTGGACCCTGGGAAACAGAAGAGGGGTCATGAACACTGAAAACCCTTCTGGGGGTCAGGTACAAAACACACCAGCAGGAGCTAGGGTCAAGCGTACATCCTTCACGAACAAAACTTAAGTGAAGGAGTTGAGTAGGGAATGTATTGAGAAGGCAGTTTCAGTATCTTGATGGCTAGGCAGTAGCTAAGTGTAGCTATGAATTCTTGGATATGGACAACTAAAACATCATTAGGATTTTAATCTGGCTAATGGATCCTGACTAAGATCAGGAGAAATAATGTGCATACTTTGCAGAAAGCACAGAAGCATAGATCTCCAAACATGACAAATATTCTTGTATTTCCACCAGTTCTGAAATGCCTGTCAGAAAGTTCTTCTGTTCTTTTTCCCAGAACTCAGAATGCCTTTAGCAGGGATTTAGTCCCCCTTGAAAAGGGTCTGCAGGGATTTAGCCTATTTTCCCTGAAAAAATAAGGATAAATAAATTAATAAAAATAAATTTTACAAAATTTTGTCAATGCATTAGCTTCAGCAGGGTGCTAGATCTAACATCTACATGGAAACAGCCTTCCAGGGCTCTGACCTGCATTGCAAATTGTCTGTAATTTAATAGTGAGTGAAGCTTAGTGGGAGCAATTTCTTTCAAATGTTTGCTGCTATTAGCTTAGAGAGGAAATTAGAGGAATCCAGAAGTTTTCATTTCCAAGTGAAGCAAGTCACACAGCACAGCACAAGACCTTTTTAAATTGCAATATGGCATCATATTAAACAGAAGCCATCTGTGTTTCCTTTGGCTTTCTATCAGTTTACATTTTTTTCTTAGATGTAGTAGTAGCAAATGTCAGAGCTTTTTCACCCTCTCCCATAATGCAAAATTAGTATGTGACTGTCCGTAGATCTATAGCTCTCCACTGACCCATTGCTGCAAACCCTGAGTTGTGTGAGCTGCTCGTCTTCACAGAAGTACCACCAGTGAACTTAAATGGCGCCTCACATGAGTTATAACCTAGATCCTGCAAAGTATTAAAACACTTCTTTAATTAGCTTGCTAGAGGGGAGTTTTGAATTAGTTGTTTTTTTCATGAGGACTAAAGGCAGTTTCAGTAACATGTGTGGTTCCTGAGTATCTTCTAAAATGACACTGGTTTCCTACATTGTTGGCTTCCAGGGCAGCTGTGATAAATCTGGCTGTGATGATTAAAAATGCTGTGGTCCTAACTGTTTCCCTCCCTCTCTGCTAGAAGCTACTGCCTCCGTAGTAGGATAGGCATCTATCCTGCTACATCCCAGCTGCTCAACTTGTGCAATTTGCAGCCTGGGTTATTAGATTTTTCTGCAGCTTGAGATAGACTGGTCTCTGAACAGCATTGCCTTGAGGAGTAATGCTGTACTGGTTTGCCCTAACAGCCAAAGACACCAGCAGAAAGGGAAAACTAGTCACTGAGAGGTGAGAAAATTATTGTTTTCCCCTGGTGTGGTAATGGTTGTGAACCTTTAATGACTTGTTTCTTCAGGCTTTTGCTAAAACAGACACTGTATGAAGTGACTTTAATAAAGTGTTTTACTGCTGTTAATGAAATAAGATAATAGTAATTAATGTGAAATGATGCCTGAAAATAAGAGGAAAGCACTATCAGATACTAGGGCTAGATGGCCATGTGGGCCACTGGCAAGGTATATGGATAAACCCCAGTATTATTGAGGTGTATGAGCTGTACCTCTGCAGTGTCATTGCTCCATCCACACAAGGAAGGAGGCTGGGGCTCTGTTGCCTGAGCAGGGGATGGTGCTGCCAGGGACTGAACTTGGGATAGAGGGGCCTTGAGGTCTGATCCTGCCTCCTTCAGGACAGAGAAGGAGCAGGTGGTGTCCGTGTAGCTGGTGGCAGAGCAGGAGGCCTGGGGAAGGAAAAGAGTCTTGCTGGGAGAGCCTTAACCATCAGCTGAGGAAAAGTCTGCAACTTTACCTGTGGATTCCCAAGCACTAGTGGTTTCTTAATCTTGGTGGTGAAGATGTGAGCATTTAGGGGAAAATTACAGAGAATTTCTGACAGTGGAGACAAGAGATTGATGTGCTGCTGCAAGACCACTGAGACGTGAGGCTGGGTGTGCCTGGAAGTGAGCTCCTCATGTGCAGCCTGCACCCATCGGTGCTGCCAAACCTCTCTCCATCCCTTGTCTCCCCGAGGGCTGACGGCTCCGGGGGCTGGCAGGGAAGCTGTGCTCAGATGGGCTGTCAAAGCTGCCTGTGGGGCTGACACTGTCAGGAATGGGCCTTTGAACTGGACCCTGCGGGGAGCTAGCATGGAGCAATGAGCTCTAGAAATACGAGACTTTTGATGATTCCTGCTACCTATTGGACTGCCTACTGGGTTTGCTGTTAGTGGGCCTTTGTTTTGAAGGGCTTTGTTGCCAGGGAGAGGGAAACTGGATGTCTTTGATAGCCGGGGGTGGTATGGCCAGATATGATCCTGCTCCTAGCATTAGTCAAGCTTAGGTTGAATCTGGCAGTAAGAAAACTGGGGAGAGATGTCCATGATATGCAAAATGCTGGTTGTGTGTCAAACAATGGTGTCCTGGCTGGGGTGGTTCAAGGGTTGATGGGAGCACTAGGACCTTCTACCAGCTCACAGGGCACAGCAAGGAAAAGGGCGCAAGTTTTCAGGTATATAGAGTGGGACTGATCTTGCCGAACCACAGCAACTCATCTCATCCTAAGGCCAGCATGTAAATTGGTTTAGGTGAGTTCCTTTCTAGAGGCACCTGGCTATTTTTCAGGGTATGAGTCTTCACGATTGTCTTGGACATAGGTGTTGGTATTCTGTGTATTCAGAGCTAGGGGATCTGACCCACACCAGCAGTAGCCTATGGAAATGACCTGTTGAGTCTGCATCTTGCTGTCATATCAGATACGCTGGTGAAATACCTAACTCTCTTTTATGAGATTTTTTTTCTCCTCTCTTGATTCTAAGTCTATAGCTTATACACACAGGGACCAAAGTGGTACCTATCAGCAGCTTAAAGAGTAACATGGAAGTTGTTGCATTTGACCCAATCTGCTAGCGTACTATGTAGACAAAGAGAAAGACAGGATCATTGGGTTGTGTGGCACTTGCTTCAAGTGTAAAATAAGAATGACATTTCAGTAAAGACTCAGCAGTGACTCTGACAAAACCAAGCTAATGACACAGGAAGCATTTAATTTATTTCCAAAATTCAAAAGACACCTAAAGCAGTTCTTACATGTAAGTCTCCATTTTTTCTGTCATGGAAGCTGTGGAACATCAAAGGGCAGAAGAGTTGCACTGCATTTGTTTGTTTTCATAAGCTTCCAGCAGTTTTACTTTCTATAACTCATTTTTCTGGGTCACTGTCTGGTCCTACTAGTTTGTTATTACACAAACTTGTTACAATCCTGGCAGCTTTGTTCTGATTACAGTGTGTTCAATTAGATCAGGTTCCTTTTTTAGGTACAGATGTGCAAAAATTGAGATGGATCAGAGGCCAGCTGAAAAATTACACTTAATAATTTAATTAAGAGTTTTTACTTATCTATCTAATACTGTATCCTGTCTTTTGGAGCAAGTAAAATTGCTTGTGGGGGCTTTTTTCCTAGGAAGTTGAAGCCCCTAGAAGCCAGGTAGATGCATGAACTGAACAGCTGTGAGAATAGACAAGTTTTCTGTGCTCTTTTTAAACTTTTTTTTTTTTTTTTAAAGCTTTTCTATTTTCTTGCTCTGTTTCTGGGTCTTGATGTTTTCTGAAAGTATAAAATCCTGTGCAGTCTGAAGAGATGTAATGAAAGATTAAGAAAAAATGGCAATAATGCTTTCTAAACTGTGCTTAATGATGCAATGCAATGCAGATGAGTACCTTTCCTCCAGCTGACTAACTCTAGTGTACCTCATTCGCAAACCCACACGTACATACACATACTCATGCTTTTTCCCTTTTTGTGGCCTTAAAAAAACCCCCAAAAACCAAAAAAACAAACCAAAAAAACCCAACAAAAAAACCCCAAACAACAAACAACCCAACAAACATCCCTTCTGTTCATAGAACTAGCAGATCCTCGTCTGCTCTGCTGAAACCATGATTAATGAAGGACAAAATTAATAGTTTTCATATCAAAGGCCTACTGACAGAATAAAGGCTGATTAAAGTTGACTGTTGCTTACGTGTGAAAGGAAGCAACTGCTTGATTCCTGGTGGGGAGCAGTCATTATGAAAGTCTGTGTGCTTTTGATGGAGATGGAGGACTGGCAGAAGGATTCCTGGAAGAGTGCAAATTTTTCTCTAAGACGAAGGAGCCAAATACTTCCTATGCAGTTTCTCCCAGCTTTTATATATTAAAAGATATATAAATGCTTTTAGAGTAAGGAGGGGTGGAGAGCCCCTGTGGAAACACTCAATAAATCCTGCATCAGGTAATAAATTGTCTGATATCAAAGGGCTCATCTGCTCCTTAGAGATAAGCTCTTAAGTGATTTGATACTTATCAAAGATCCATGAGTTTGCAAAATTTAGTTGGGAAATCTTCTGAGCAAAGGCCATGACAAATCATTTGTGAAAACAGTGTGATATATTCCATAGCTGTCTGAGTAAGAGCAGTCTTCCTTGCAGTATTTTAGAATACTTGAATTTCTTGCTGAAGCTCAAGAAACTAGGGAAAAGAAGTAATGCTAGCTCAGACATACCCAAAATATCTTTGTGAGAAGATCTGACTATTGAGAAACATTTATACTGTAATGCAAGGTGCTTCATCTACCCCTACAATATGCTGTGCTCATCCCTACAATCTGTCCCTGTGTACCATGACAGCAGAGGTTTCAGCAGTTGCAGCAGGCTTGCACAGTGTGCATCCTGCCTGGCAGCTGCAGGAGACGTGGTCCAGCTTCATCCAAGACAAGTCCTGTTGGCAGCTTCCCCCACCTTGCCTTGGGAGCTGTGTTTAATCTGGTCCTTGCCTGAACTGCATTATGGGTGTGCCTGTGCCTGGCCTTGTACCTTCTTGACCCAGACCCACAGGCTTGATGTCTTGACTTGAGCAAGAGTGATGTCTGTCCAGCTGTGTGCTTATCTGTGGCTTAACTTTGTTTTCTTCCATTGCAGACCAAGCTACATCAAATAACTGTTTCCCACCAGTTAAGAGCACGTATGAGGAAAATCAATTGCAAGTTGGTGCCCTTCCTCTTTGAAACTGAACAGGATGAGTCTGTCCTGGTGTATTTTGTGGACACATTTTATTTTCCCTTCTAGAAAATGCTTTACTTGGTTCTGATCATACTGCTCATAGTAAACATGTGCTGACTAATAATAATCAACAACCATAATACCACCAGTGTTATAGTTTTGAAAGTCTATTTGCAAGTATGTCAAGTGGATTTTTTTAATGCATATTTTGATATTTTCCTTCCATTTTCTCTGATGGTGTCTCCATAATTTCAGTTCCTTTGTCGTATATATCGCAGTAATTACAGTGTAAAGAGAACAGTGCTGAAAAGTAGGCAATTCAGAGTCTTTTTTGTTAGTTTAAAATAACCAAACAAGTGTTATGTGAGTTGGCAGCAACTTTTCTACCTCAGAGAGTTAAAGAGCCAGGCTACTGTGTCCATGCTGAGGATGTTTCAAATGAGGCCACTGACAAAACTGTGAGCTGTAGTTCTTGCATGTTGTCACAGTTCAGCACCAGATCCCCATTCGGCAGCGTGCCCCAGTGTGGTAAGGATGCAGGAGAGCAGCTGGCTCTGCTGTGTGAGGAAAGGACCCGCGTTGCTGGGAACCGCTCTGTGGGGTATCATGCCTCACTAATGGGCTTAAGCAGAACCAGGGGGAGTGCAGAGGCAACAGGAGGAGAGTTTTTGTAGAAAGTCCTTGGTGTCAGCATGATGACATTAAAAAAAAAAAAAAAAATTACAGAAGGTTTTCTTCCTCAGATATGAAACAATTGGACAGCTGAAGAAGGACCAAATGGAAACAGTTATTTTGCTTTGCACTTTGTTTTGAATGGATAGCAATGCCTTTTTTTGTTTGTTTGTTTTGGTTTTTTTGTTTGTTTTGTTTTTGGTTTTTGGTTTTTTTGTGGATTCGGGGAGGGGATTATTTTTCTTTTGCTAACAAAAATATGTGCTTGTCGTTTTCTCTGTCACTAACTTACACTTCTTGAAGAACTAATCTATTTCCTTCAGGTTCAGTTAAAAGCTTGTTGAGAGCTTGGCTCATGCAAGACGTTGCATTTTCTGAGACATGAACTTCCTCCCTCCTTAAATGCCGTTCCATATGTTGTAGATAGGAGTGTTGGCTGCATTTATTCTCACCACCTGTAGGCATCTAGCTCAACAGCTAGAGCAGGAGCTTAGTGTCTTTCTTAGATCTGTCTATACTTGATCTAGGAAAACGTGCATCTTCAACCCGCTCAAAGTAAATAACCCTGTGATGTTGCCTTTCTCTTTCCACTCATTAAAGCAAGCCTGTGGTAACTATGTACTATAGGTCTTTTAGGTACGAGAGATGAATCTGGGCACAAACAAGTGAGTGCAAAGATAGTATTTGATGTTGACTTGTAACGGCTATGAGGGAAGCTTATATAGAGGAATTTCCCTTTTTCATTACTGCTCCCTATTCTTTTTTTTTTTATTTAGCTTACTTATGGCATAGTATTTGGTATGCTTGTTAGAATTCTTTACCAGATTTTTTTTAAACATGCACAATACATGAATCCACTGAAATACAATCTCTGTAGAGATTTTTGGATTCCCTGTAAATGTTTAGCTTTCACTCCAGTTTTCTAGCTAGCTTGTTTCTGTCCTATAACAAGGTCCTTTAATATAGCTCCCAGATCTGTAGTATAGACCCTTACACCTTATTAAAAGGAATTTTGCAAAGGATGTAAGGAAATTAGAGCAGAAATATCCCTGCAAACAGCTTGCCAAGAAAGAGTGTCAAGGCTGGCATGATGCCAGCACTGGGTGACCACTACTTTTGAATATTTTTCTAAAGTTCATTTAATTCTTCACATATGTTCTGTCCCTAGCCTCCAAAGAAATATTTTTGCAATGTTTTTAGAAAAAATAAAAAAATTAATGCCAGCTGTTGGGTCCTTATAAGAAACTTTTAAGGATGAGGAATGCAGCACACACACAATGGAATTAAATACCTTGGGTACAAGAAACAAATTTCTTTAAAGATTGTGATAAGCAGCTAATAAGACAAAAATAGTGTTTTTTCCATGGGGAAAAAAACCCACCTTGGAGCGAGTGAAAAATCCCTGAAGTTGTGGATTCTTTCTAGTGTCAAGTTCTACAGATCAAGGCAGAGGTACCATTACTGCTAAGTTTGGTTACTACCGGAGGTAGAAATAAGGGAGTATTTTATGTGCTTTGCAGTCAGTGATGTCAATAAACCCCCTGGCTTGGGTGTGGCTGCAGCTAGTGTTTGGATAGATTTCACTCTGTGTAATTTGGTACAAATCTCTATTGCAAATGCTGCTGTATTACAAGGGAGTTGTTCTTGCCACCAGAGCACTTTTTTGGCAATCAAAACCCAAACAACCCTTCACCTTGCAAAACCAAACAAACCCAAACATTCCCAACCCCAAAACATCAAAGAAACCGAGCCATTCCTCCCAGAAACCTGCAGGACTTTAAAGTTGCTTGGACTGCCTGCTGACTCACAGCCTCATTCGGTCAAATGTTGAAAATTTTCAAGGATGGAGATTTCAGTTTCCCTGAGAGCCTGTCCCAGTGCGTAAGCACTGTCACTGTGAAACCTTTCCCTTGTTGCAGCTTGTGCTCATTGCTTTTGCTGGACACGTCTAAATCATCTGGTTCCATCTTCTCTACAACCCCATTTAAGCTGCAGGAAGGCTGCAGTTAGATCACCCGACAGCTCCCTTCTCTCCGTGCTTAAGCGGATCCAGTTCCCTCAGCCCATGCTTGTACATTATATACTCCAATCACCTTAACCACCTGTCCTGGTTTTGG
>VZTL01077264.1:24188-36815 GCA_013400535.1 Scopus umbretta | reverse complement strand
AAAAAAAAAAGAAAAAAATTCCTCAAATTCTTCCAATTTGATACAGTCCCACCAATGTCAACTGAGGCTTCAGTGGGCTTGGGGCAAGGTCCAGGCAAAAAAATTTTCCTCTCAAACAGAAGCAACTGAGATTTTAATTTCAGCTGATCTACACCACTGTTGACAAGAAGGGTTAAAATGCCCTAAAAAACATTTGGTAAAGCCAGTTTACTTCATGTCTGGCACAATCAGTGTTTAAAACAAGACACTAAAAGTCCTTCCCAGAGGTCAGCTACAAAATCAGTTGAGCGCTGGAGGTGTGTGGTGTGAGGAGGGGAAGGGCCGGAGAAATGACACGGGTTTCATCACCCTGTAGTACAGACTCTTGCAACTTTCTTGTTACAGTGCTTTCTTGTGGCACGTCCTCTTCAGAGCTTGGGGATCCTTCACAAACACTGATTCATCTTCTTGATACCCCACTGATGAGCAAAGGCACCATCTAGGCTTTTAGAGCTGAGGGAACACGGGAGAAGAGGAAGGGAGAAACAAGCAGAAGACGACAGCTGACGCTGTGCTGCTCCACAGACATACTGGCGGAGTGAAGCTGCTGCCCTTGAGACTGGGATTTGAAGCAGTAACATACCTCTGGCAGGGAAAAAAAAATGTTTTGTACTTCAGGGAAAAAGGGCAAGAAACTCCTGCAACAGACCGCCCGTTCAGGGTCAAGAAATTCAATGACGAAGATAAGTCTTAGAGAATCAGGGGTAAAGGGATTGAGATGGCCACGTTAGGTCTGCAGGCTTAGCCTTTACGGCTGATTGTCTGATGGTCTCATCATTCTCGGTCACTTTGTGATAGTGAGTCTGCAAGAGTCCCACAGCTGAAGCCGGCTCTGCTAGTCAGGGAGAGATAGGAACTATGAGGAGGTACTGGTTCTTCTTGTCATCTTGCAAACAGATATTCAATTTTTCTATCACATCAGCAGATCACAAAGGGACAGCTGGCATATGGAGGCACAGGAGAGCTGCTCATAATGTCCTGCTAAAAAGAGAAGCTTAAGGGGGAGATAAACAAACCCTCACCTCAGACCCAGCATCTGAGAAGATATGAGCAAGAGGAGAACCAGGCTTTGTTGCTAGAATCTGTTCCAACAGAGAAACTGGGGAGATACAAAAAATAAGTGCATTCCTGTCCTCCTCTCATTCCTCCCTTTGCTCTGTTAATTTGTTATCTAGTCCTTCCAAATTGTGTGAATGAGGTAAATTCCTGAGCTGATTATTTCTCACCACACTCCCCATTCTGCATTTTTTTTTTTTTTTTTTTGGTGGCTGGGACAGGTCAGAAACAAAGCCCTCTACTCTGATGTTCTGATCCCTGGAGAAGCTGAAGCGACAATCTAGACCAACACCTTTCATCCAAGAAGGTAGCTCTTAGAGCAGCACGAGAGGCAGCAGCCTGGGCAGAAGAGGGGCTGCAGCGCTGCCCTGGGAAAGGCAGGGCCATCAAGACACTGTGCCCTGCCCATGTCTTTCCTGTGTGCAGCTCATACCTTCGTGGCAGACCATGGGGTGGAGGAGGAAGGACTCTTTTTATGCTTAAATTTGTCACTATGGTGAAGCTGAGGGAGCAAGTCTCAGGTCCTTCGGCAGCCATGAACAACAACCCACCTTCTTCCTGTGATCAGTTGTGAAAATTAGGCATCTGTGTCCTCAGGGACAAATTTCCAGTGCCTTTGACACTGGGCAAAGGTTGAAGCTGAGAGTGTCTGGCTCTTTAAGCCATCCAGACCTTAACTGCTGTAGATCTCATGTAGGTTGAGCCTTGATGGCCCTGGTTTCATCATGGATCATTGAGGAGTAACTGTGCAGCTCAGCAGCTGTCTGAATGAATGTCACTATTTGTGTTTAAGGAAGGAGACACAAGCAGATAGAGAGGAGCTGCTCTAGCAGTGACCAAACCCTACCTGACCGTCATTTGTTTCCTCCCATGAATTAGTTTTCTACAGCAGTTTTCTTTCAGTTGTACTCCAGATGCACTAAGTTTTTTCTAACCACCTCCTGTCCCGTTAGGAAAAATAATCCACCGCCTCTTATAAACAAATAAAATCCTACACAAAACTTAAGTCTGAAGACTGTCTTGCTTGACAATTGTCTTTTCCTTGGATTAGGATGTTCCTGACTGTCAGGTTTTGCTGTAAAAACAAAGTTGTTTTTTCTTACAGTTATGTCCCTCCATACCTATTTTACCTGCAGTGGTCATGGTGATGGCAACTAATCAATTCATAGTAACAAAGCACAGTAATAAATCTCACTTATAGGAGCATATGAGCACACATATTACAGCACACGTATTAGAAGCTGCCGGGAGTAAGGACATCTGTGGCAAATTGAAATGCAAGTTTTTCCAGGTCCCTAGTTACAAGTGAAGAACATGATGGTGCACCCACTGTGCACTGTTGTACTTACCAACTTTTTAAAAATGAATAGCTCTGTTATTGAGATGAGAGAAGTTCATTTCAGATTGTGGGCGTGATAAGAACCATCAGCTACAAATTCAGACATTACTATAAATATACTTGAAGCATTTCCAATCCTGAAATGATCCTCAGTTCCTCTGATGTAGGCAAAACTTTTATCAGGCTACAGGGATAGACCCTTATTTTCAGTCATCGCTCCATACTGAAAGGAAAGTCCCATAAAGCAGGTGCAATGATCTAAGTAACCTGGTAATTTAATCGGATCTGAGTAATCTGAGGAAAGGAGGTTAACACAAATCCAAACAGCTGGTGGTTTATAGGAAATAGAACTTGTCAAATAGGGCTTTGGATTTTGGGGGGTTTTTTTTGGGGGGGAGCGGGTTAAGGAAATGAGATTTATGTAGTTCCTTTATCTCGTACTGTCTTTCTTCTCATTTTCTTACCCATGGCACTTTTTAAGCCACGAGCTGAGTTCAGCCAAAGTTATATCAGCCATAGCATGGGTTCTTGAAAAAAAGCCTTTCTTTAATGTTTTGATAACTTGATTAACAAGCCCTTGGGTTTGGGGCCAAATGCAAAGGAGTGGACATTGCTGGTCTCTCATGGAGGTCACATGGCAGGCCCAAAAGGGCAGAAAGTTGGAGAAAGTTTATTTTGTGTTTCTTCCCTCTGCCATAGCTCAAGGGGGCTGATCACTTTGCAGATATCTGTACACCGCAGAGCATGCTTGCTGCTGGGACCCTGTCTAGAAAGAGGTCCCAGTGATTCAGCATTAAACATCAAGCTTATAGGCCTTTACATCTGAAACCCTGTAGTCATTTCCTTATGTAGCTGTGCTGCAGCACCAAGTGGACCAAGCCCTGAGCAGCCTGTCCCACCCCAGAGCTGCCCAGCTTTGGCAGGAGGTTGGACTGGAGATCTCTGCAAGGGGCCTTCTGGCCCGAGCTGCACTGTGAGCCTGCAACCATGCCCCAGGCCAGGAGACAGGACTGGACAAACAGAGAATTAGAAGGAAGCTAGCACAGTTAAAGCCAAACAGTCCTAGCCTCATGGGACATAGACCTTGCCAGACTAACTTGATTTTTAGATTGGGTTTCTTTTTAGCGGGTGTGGTATATGCAGCCACACTGCACGTGCCCGTCTCTCCTCCCTTTCATATTTTCTCTTTCCTCCCAGCAATTTCTGAATACAAGCTAACTTCCCTCTATAGTCAACAGAGAGAAAAGAGCATGTTTAGCATGCTGTTCATATAACCTGTTTCAGATTGGCTCAAATGGAGACATACTGCTACAGAAGTTGTCCAACTGGTTTCCACCCCCTGGAAGCCCTTTCTAAGGGCACCGCTTTACTAAAGACTCACGTTGCAGGTGCCCTTACTTTTTCAGTGGAATAACCATGTTCTCCAACCTCACTTTTCTTCCTGCTGCTTGTGCCTTTTCTTTACATTGCTGATCATCTCAGCAAGGAAACTCAGTCATCTTTCAAAATACCTGCTGTCCTTAGTACAATCAACCAAGGGATACGAAAAGGTCTGCCTCATACATGTAAGCTTGCTCCTTTCCAAACCTGCTTTCTCCCTCTGAATCCTGTGATCTGCAAGGACTATGCCTACAGCTTTGGTCACAAAGCTGTTTCTCAGCTCTGGGCTCCAGATGTGGGCTCCAGACCCACATCAAGGTGAAATTCAGCCACGCACACGAATCTCTGTGCTTCTCATTTCTGTACAAGGAACTTGAGCAGGTTCCCTAATTTCGACAACCAGGAGAGAAGAGTCTGTACTTCAGGACAGAGACAGCCAAAGACATTGAGAGTTTTTTGGCCATGATGGGAATTATGATAACTTTAAATCAGTCACCCATGATGGCTCACAGTGGCACTGTAAGGCAGGCAGGGAAACAAGTCAGCAAGATACCACCATGCTAGAGCGGAGCACAGACAAGAGCTGGCGGTTGGAAAGCAGGCGGACAGCTAAAAATGAAACATCATTCTGCTGACTCTGCATTCCCATTTTACCCACCAAGTGGACTACTAGAAAAGGGAAGTGCTGGTGCCATGTTCCTACTGCTGCTGCTTGGAAGCAGATTGTGAGATCATTAGTTAAAGCTATGGCATCACTGTAGGTCTGGCCAAAGGGGGAAAAAATGGTCCTAAAAAGATAAAAAATTTTCTGAGAACAAATCCATAGGCATCAAAATATGTGAAGCTTGCTCACTCTTCATCCAGCAGTCCTGATCTTCCTCATTTCTAAAATGAAAGTGAGCATAAAATCCCCTAAATTATTTTAGGCTTGTGGCTGTCAGTGTGAGGTTGAGAAATGCAAGTCCCTTTGTTCTTACAGTCTCAACTCCCTTTGCTCTCGCAGACAGAGTTTAGGAGCGGGTGATTCTATAGGAAATGTAGGATACAGCTGGACAAGCACATTTATGCAGTGGTCTGTGTTCCCTTTCATTGCCTTGCTTATCAGAGCGTGACTCCCTAGAGAACCAAGACCAGTGACGTGCTTGTGTCAAAATGTTTGTGTACAACAGGAGCACTGTGAACTTGCAGCTTCCCTTTGCTCAAATGTTAGTTATGGGCTCTGTATACCACCAAGATTCACCCTGAGAGCAAGCCTTGGTGGTCAGGATGTGGTTCTTCCTTCAGTTCCTCCAGCGTGGGCTTTCCACCCGTGCTTTCAAAGAAGAGACGACCAACAATGGTGCAAACAGACAGACAGACAAACAGAGCTGTTATCTTAATGGCACACAGTGGAACCACCCCAACAGCAGAAGTCCCCAGCTTGCACAAGGCCTTGGCATGATAATCATGGCTAAGCAGAAGTATTTGCACAATCTCCAGTTATTATTTAATCCAACGCCTAGGGCAAAATGTCAGGCTATTGTCTTGCAAAACTGCAGAGTGATGTCAAGGACCATAAAATTTCTTACACGAGCTTTCTCAATTCAGGCTCAGAAAAACACAAACAAAAACATGACTCATATTCTGACAGAGCAGCTGAGTCTCGGCCTCCACTTTGAGCAGCACATGAGGAGGCATGTCCCTGCGTATTCCTGCACCTCTCATCTTGATTAGGCAGGTTTCCTTTCAAAACAGAAGCTAACAATTTTGCTCACTACATGAGAAACGAGGGCTGGAGAGCCTGATTTTTTCTCCACTCTTCTTTAAAACTTATCTCCAAGGGCTAGCCCACAGGCAACAGGCACTCCTTCTCTTTGAAACACATGCAGACTGACAGAAGTTCAAATGAAATACGGAATCATATGTTTTCCCACAGTTACTCAGTAAGCCTAGGAGTCTCTGGGGGGTTTCTTAAATAGACAGAATGCCCCCCCAAGTTGTGCATGCAGATGCCCCCAGGGAAATGGAGAGGAATACAGATATCGCCTAAACAGAAAATTCCCAAGTATTTAGTCCTGGTATGGGCAGACAGCAAAGGAAAGCTCCTTGTTTTAGGGCAGCCAAAGTTCACATAGCCATCTCCCACTGTCATCCCTCCCTACACACACACAGAGTCTTCATTTTCCTTCATGCTCTTTAGCAGCATTTTGATTGCTTCACCCACCAGATCTTGGAGTTTCATCTGAGGCAAACCTAGCATGCACCTGGAAGCCATTCCCACTGGAGGACTGGAGCCATTTGACAGAGGCTGTTGTAGAGAGCAACCTCTAAAGAGCAAGTTACCCCATCCCAAACTCAAATCAGAGAAGCTGCAGCCTAGAGATGCCCATTTCTCTCCACCAGGCTCCTTTAATGCTTATGGCAACTAGATCCCCTGACAAGCTAATTCCGGGAGAAAAGAAGCTGTAATTGGAGCTAATTGGTTAAAGTTGCTTTAGGGTGTTGCGGTGAAGTTTGCTGACAGCAGGCCAACACTGCATGAGCAGGCATGACTGACCGTTCAAGTTGGATCAACATCCCATGAGATGATGTGGCAGTACGAAACAGGCTGGAGTCAGGAATGGGCACAGGCACACAGTTCACCATTATCCAGAGCATCTGAGAGACGTTGTGCATGCTTTTTCTTTACAGCCTGGCTTTATGCCAGCTGCAGAAGGACAGACAGCCAATACCTTGTCCATCACAGAGCCTGCTGGTACGAGAGAAACCGCCCAGCTTTTCTGGCACATTTAAAACATCTGATTGGTGGGTTTTTTAGGAAACCAACACTGTGTGTCATAGCAGCTGAGCACTGCGATTTTGTTGAAGAGTCCCAGTGTTAGATTTACTGTGCCATCAGAATATGGCTTCATCATGGACTGATCCTGCCTCAGGTCTTGTCTCAGATGTATCAGCTATTTTCAAGAGTATCAAATTCAGCATTTAAAAGAGGTTTCAGTAAGAAAGGATGACACCAAAAGAGGTCAGTGCATCACTGTAACTCAGTCGCTCCTAATCTTACCTGGTAAAAATAGGTCATCTTGCAGATCATGTGTTTTTTAAATGGGGGAAGTGATTTAAAAGACATTTGTAAATAACATCTTTTAAAAGGAGTCATCCTAGTCACTAGCTTATCCTAAGAATAATAATGGAAGGAGAATGAACAACAAAACTCCCTTTTTTTAAAGGAAAGAAAAGAACTTCAGCAAACCTAGCATTTTTTGACATGAATTCCTCCTCCACCTCTCGGCCTCACACAAACCTTTAAAGCAGATGCTGAAAATAAATTAGAAGTTTATAAAATTGTCCTGTGTAGTTTTAATTATTAGAAAGGTCACTAATGTGACAGGAAATGTACCTTATGAACTACTGCTCCCCTTAGGACGTTGTCTTCGCATCAACAAGGAACTGTACATAGAAATGTGAAGTTGAAATGGATAAGGCCATTTATTAAAGTAAACAAACAGGAGGCTTGCTTTCTGCCCTATTGAGAATTCCCTAGTGACAAATTGTAGAAAATAGCAACTTCTTCTCAGTGACCTGCCTCTTAAGGAAAAACAAGAGCAAATTCCTAGGAGAGCCATCTCAAAACCACCGCTGGCAGCTTCAGTGGCTGCATGTTGAGCAGAGATCACCTACACCAAAGAAGTGGTAAGGACACACTTCGAGCTAACTCAAGTTACTCCCACTCACTCTTGTGAAAGTGGGTGCAAACAGAGCTTGTTGGCATTGGCAGCGAGTGGGAAGAGGATGGAGCAACAGCAGGAACAGCCAGAGGAGGAAAGATGGAGTCTACAGGGCTTGCTATCAGCTTTCCTGGGCATTAATTTTTGCCTTCTCTTCTCTCAGCAGTTACTCCCACTAATTCCTATTACCAACCCCTACTGCAGTCCCCACATTGCCAAAACCCTCCAGGTGTTAGCTGGAGTAGGAGGCAGCAGATGGGACTCTGCTGGGGCTCTCCAAATTGAAAAGGATTTCTTAAGCAATCCTGTTCAAGCCTCAGTTACCCAAGAGTGGAGATGATAGCACTGATGTCTCTCCAGCTCTTCCAGGCAGAGGTCTTTGTGTATCTGTACCAAGTTTTCTCTAGCAGGGTATCAACACTCCTTGGTGTCCTTTACACTCCACTCTCATACCAGCAGTGCTGCAGAGAGGGTTATTAATCACAAAAAAGGAAGCTCCTATCAAATGAGGGGAAACAAATTGAGCAATGCCAGGCTCCAGCATCCCTTAACTGAGAGGACTCCTGTGCCAACCTGCATAAATCTCCCCTTGAGAAAAGAGCTTAGAGAAGACCTCCAAGCACTGGGAAGGTGGAAGTGACTGCTATCACTACCTGCCTCACTGCCCAAAGGCACAAGCCTACGCCATCACTCGGTGTTCTCCCAAGTAACTTTAATTTTTTGACCAATGCCACGTACATTTGTGAGAGGAGTCCAGGTCACTAGAACATTAAGGTGGGATTCAGCTCATCCAACTCCACAGATACCTGTAGTGTAGATGTCTACTGATGTCTACACTACCCAGCTAAGACTCCTTTTGCAATCAGAGGGAGTAATAATTAAAAGGTGCAATTCCCTAGCCTTGAGTAGACATCTAAAATCAGTCTGCTGAGTTACACCCTAGAGCTGCCTGTTTCTCTCCTCCACACAATGAAAAAAATGTTGGTTTCAAAGCAATAATCTTTCATCAAAGAGCACAAAGGACCTGTCTCGAGAAGGGGAGGGTGCCCTGGTCCAGGTGGGAGTCTGGAAGAGGGGACAAGTGCACACAGCTGTGGCCAGTTATTCTAGGAGCACTGCCTGCAGACTAGCAAGTGATCCCACACTGGAAGATATGATTCCAGACGCTAAATTTTTCCAGGACAGCAGAAGTACAACCTTCTCCAAGCCAAGATAGCACAGTCAAGTTTGTCCATAGTGCTCTGTTTTTGGGGGGGACTTTATCCTGAAAAACCACTGTCCCTGAAAGCCTTGTTGCTACAGTATCATCTCAAGTTAATCTTCATGTTTTTCCCTTCTTTTCTGCACAGCAATATCCCAGGTCATCTGGATACAAGCCATCCTCAGCTTGTAACTCCTAAGAGAAAGCAAACACCTGCTTGAGCCTTTCTGTACATGCATTGAAAAGATCATTTTATATTATATTTCCAGTGATTGTGGCTGTACTGGCTTTCCTGAGTTCCCATCACACGAGCAAGTCCAAGCTACTCCAAAGAAGCATGTGCAAGGGCTGGGGCAGGAGAGGGTAGAAAGAAGGCTGAAGCGGGATTCAAGTACAGGCACAAAGTATGGCATAACACAGGACCAGTCAAAATTAGTCTGCCCTTTCCTTGCCACACAACATCTGGCAAGGCATTCAGGAGATAGCTCAAAGCCCACTCACAGGCCTTTACAGATGGGGAAGAGCAGGAGGAGGAAGGCCACTGCTCAGGCTTTCCAGCAGGAACTGATAATGCCTCTAACATGGAAAGCTTCTGGGTCCACATACACCCTCATTTTCCTAGAGCAAAGTTAAATACTCTCAGACCAGGGCATGCTTCCTATGATACCCAGCGTCCCAAAACAGACACCAGCCCAGCCCCTTGTAATGCAGGCGAGGCTCCCCTTATCTGCTCCAGGCAAACTCACACTCCTTGGCTTTCTTGTAGCCTGCCTGTCACTGCTCCAAACTCTTAATGTGACCATGTCACCCCAATGGAGTGGACTTGCAGAAAACTCCATCATCCTCCATAGTCCCACATCCAGCACCAACACTCCTCAGCACACTAGATACAAATGCATCCACTGTGGACCAGCCCAGCTGTTTGGGTCTCAGGTGATGTAAAAAAGAGGGAAGGTCATTGCAAAAAGTATGGGAGAGAGCAGTTCAGTTTTTCCCCACCACCTTCTCCCTTCCGATACAAGAAACTATCAGCAGGCAAGGAAAGCCCTGCGGAGGATGGAGCAAGCATCTTCAGTCTCCTCTGAGTCCTAAATGTCCCTCCAGGTACAATTTTTCCAGTTCAAGCCTTACTTCCAAATTATGGAGCCCACCTTCCTGTCACTTGCCTTTTCCTACACCTGCCAGCAACGTGTCTTTCCTCTCTCTATGCCTTTGCATTCTTCTTCATCATCACCTCAGCTTCCACGTTAAGTCTTACCACTGATAGCTCTTTGTCTTTCCCTTCATCTTAAAATCCTTCCAGTATAAGAATGCTGTGATATCAGCTCTTTCCAGAAGTTACCACAGTCTTGACAGGGTATTCACCCATATCCTCCCTTCTCTAACATGACTTGAGTACTGCTAAACACAGAGTTGAACACTTACTTCTTTAAGAATCATAGAATCANAGGAAGATTTCCAGCCACTCTTCCCTAAGCCTGTAAAGTTGCATGGGGCTACTGTGACCAAAGGGCAGGACCCGGCACTTGGCCTTGTTAAACCTCATACAGTTGGCCTCAGCCCATTGATCCAGCCTGCCCAGATCTCTCTGCAGAACTTTCCTACCCTCGAGCAGATCAACTCTCCTGCCCAATTTGGTGTCATCTGCAAACTTACTGAGGGTGCACTCAATCCCCTCATCCAGATCATTGGTAAAGTTATTAAAGAAGACTGGCCCCAATACTGAGCCCTGGGGAACACCGCTTGTGGCTGGTTGCCAACTGGATTTAACTCCAGCAACTGAATTAGGATGAGGGCCTTACACCACCTCAGAGGTTGTCACTGCTTGCATTTACAGCTCATGTGAATCTTATTTTGGTGCAGGAGGAGAACCTGACATCAACACCGACTGTTTCTTCAACTTTCAGGTTGTCAGCACTGCAATATGCAGCACAAACAAACTCAACAAACCAGTACTTTAAGCAGCTCAAGCAGTCTACAATCTCAGACAAAAATAAATTAATCTACAGCTATTTCCACCCTTCAGCCTGTCTTTATAGGACACTCAATTCCTGCTCATACACCTCCTGAGGAGACACCTCTTGCTTCTGCAGCCATTTTCCCAGACAGGCCCATCTGCTGACCAAAATCACCCAGCAGGTCATCCAGTAGTCTTGTTAATAGTTCATAGGGCAAGTGGATTCTTGTTTTCTGAGAGTTTTTTCATGTGAATAGAGGGTCAAACTTCAATGATGTCTGTCCTTTGTAGACTATGTATTTTTACCCTCTGAAATCTCAATCTGCATTGACACAGAGAGATAACAGCAAGAAGGTAGCAAAGATCTGGATTCAAAGTTATGTTTGTGAGTTTGACACTGATGTGAGTATGGAGCATGATAGGGTCAAGGTAAAATAAACAACCTATGCAAAGCCAGGTCATTTCAGCAGGGCAGCTATCTCTCTGTTCTGCCAGGTACCTATATATTCACAGTAGGTAGCACTTCTGAACTTCTTATTTGAAGTCAGCTACTTTGTGTCCATCCCCTCTCTCATTAGCAAAAAGACCATCTTTACAGCTTCTCCTTAAGACAAAGTAGATAATGAGAAGAATAAGTAGATAAACAAAGATTGCTAGAAAAATTATTATGTTTCCTTATCCAGGATTAAGAAATAGTTTTACATCTTCTTTCCTGCCCAGAGTCCTAGGCACAACAGTAAAAGCCAGAGAAGCAAACACTGCATCCTTGTATTCAATAACCCCAGGCCTGTGACAGCATGTGGGTGCAGCAGCAATGCCAGCACAGCTGTGATGTTTAACCAGTTTCATTCATGTCCTAGCTGCACTTGTGAATATTGGGAAACCCTCAGTTTAGATTGAAAAGATTTTCTCGAAGTCTTGTCTTTTCAGGAAGGCAAGAAAAGGCAGTCAGGTTGTCCCACAAGAGCTAGAAAACACAAGGACCAAAATCTTCCCAGTTGAAAACCTATTCACAACACACACAAATACATGGAATAAAACTGAGATTTATCCAGCTTGGTACACATTAACTATAGTAGTGTACATAAAAACATAGTAAATACTTAGGAAAGCTTATAAAAGGCAGGATGTACATAACAACCCCTCACAAGGATAAACCAGCTCCCATCAGTCACTGCTATCCTGTTGACAAGCTCCTTTATGTTCTGACTATGACCCATGTTGGGAAGATACCCTATCAGCAGGTTACCTCTGAGCAGGCAGCATCCTCTCTGCTGTGTGTCTCACCATGTGGGGTTGACCCACACCAACCATGTACGCAGTCACCCAGTAACCACCTCAGGGTGCATCCTCACCAAGGACTATAGGTACCGTATTGTTCCCTACATGCATAAAGAGAATGAAGCCAGTCCCATACCCCCTTCCTTCATGCCTTCATCCTGCTCAAGGCAAAGGGCTTTTGCCTTACTTTGGTTAACAAGGCTGGAGGATAGCCCCACCATGGTTTTCAGTCAACACTTTTTTTTTTAGGAAGCAAAAATCACAAAACAATAAGTTTGGAAAGCCGAAGAGAAGTGAAGTAGTGGACCTTTGGGCAACAGAGAAAAATTAATCTTCAAACTCTTCCTTAGTTTGGGAAGCCATGCTACAATGGGAGAGATCCCAAAGCACTCAGACATTGGAGTCTGAGAGCAGCACGCACAGTATCTCCCTTTAGAGATGGGGGAAGAAGTGGCTGCAGAATTACAAACCACCAAGCCTGGCTTGCATGTCTGGGGAAGCTATAGAAAAAAAATTATGAGGGTATTAAGGATTTCTCAAAAGCAAATTGTTTCAAAACTATCTACTTTCCTTTTCTGGCAGAGCAAATAGCCTAGTGGATAGGCAATTTTGCAAATAATTGGGTATTTTTTATTAAATAAAGTATCTGAACCCAGTTCCTTTTTTTTTT
>VZTL01077264.1:10555-24133 GCA_013400535.1 Scopus umbretta | reverse complement strand
TTTTTTTTTTTTTTATTAATTAAAGGTTAGGACACTCGACTTGCTTCCAGACATCCTGCCTTCACATTCCTCTCCAGACTGGGTAAACAGGAAATCTTGCATAATTGTCAATGTTCCTTATACCAGTTTGGTATTGACAGGGTGCCAGAGGGCATTTAACACCTTTGCTCTTAAGTACCCCCAGCAGCTTAATTACTATTAGAATTATGACTAGGGAAAAAAACAACAGCCTGGTTGTTGAGCAAATGTTAGAATGAGCTGGACATTTTATTTCTCAATCAAGGTGTCTTTGTGCATCATTATGGACTCACTTCCCTTCCAGGGCAAGGTAGGAGTGAAGCAGAGTGGTGGGCCAAGAGCCTTTATCCTGTTTTACCAATTACCTGGTCAAGTAGTGAAGGAGCAAAATGCTCTAAATTAATCCTCTAGAGTAAGTGTCCAAAAAAGTACCTAATGCAGGTTTTACAGTAGACTTCAGGTAACCGCATTGAAATAATGGACTTCGGAAAATCCTGTTCAATGCCCAAGTATATTCAATAGTGCTTAGTGAATAAAGCTCCCTTCTTGGCCCTCTGGATCTCTTCTTTCTAGGCTGTGGCCCAGTTCAGCTGGAGGGGCCAAATATACTGCCTACCTCCCCCATGTCACATCATCGTTCAAAATGGGTAGGACATTGCCCTGGGACATGTAGCTTGACCTGCCCTCTGCCTGGTCAGAGTGCAGAACCAGATCTCCTGCTTGTTGGCAGGCCAGAAGGCTAACACATAAGAGAGTTGGGCATTAGGGATATTTTAAAAGGAAGAAATCAACCCAGCTTGGTTGTTTCAGAAGCACTAGGAGGGACCCGTTGCCAGGAGAGGGATACTGGTTCTGAAAAAAACCAGCTAATTCTAGGGGGTAATCTGCATACAGCCCCATGGAAATGGTGTTTAACATTTCTGAATGGCACAGTTTCCGTGCTCCTCTGTGCATATGTTCTTGTGGGAGATTATCCTCATGAGGCATCGAGTACTTACTCCCTGCTCATAGTGTCTGAGGGCTAACTCAAGGCTTTTAATAGCAGTGGTGAAAGGCTAAATACCTCAGAGAAAGACACTGAAAAATCTGGTCTGGTAAATGGTGAATATTATTGACTTTCTTGTAACATCACAAAGTGTCAGCATGAAGGATCTGAAGATGTATTATGTGCTCTGTATCTTTCCAGGCAGTAAAAAGATAGCAAATTCAATGCGAAGGCTAGATTTCACTGGACATCTACAAGTCTTAAGCATTCTTAAATAATTAAAGTAAACCTTTCGCTAGAAAATAACTAGAGAAATTCAAACAAAAGAGATTAAAAAGAGTTGATTCAATGAAGAGTTGTTGCATGTGCACTAGGCTTTTCTTAAAAACAGCTTCTGGAGCTCCTCCTGAGATCAAGCAGATCCCCTCAGAGCTGTATGCTCCAACAGGACAGAAGCTGCTGCCCCAGCTTGGACAAAAAGGATAACCATGTTTCAGTTAATCCAGCATAGTGTTGGGTCATTATTTAAATAGCCTCTAAAAATACACCTTGACATAGTGCTTTCTGTACCACTGTGGTATAATCAGCTCCTGATCACTGGGAAATGAACTGAAGGTCATGGAGTTGTAGGAGTCAAGGATAGTCTTGTTGGGGCCCAGGTTTGCACAAAGCCAGGAAACACTGAGAGACCCCCTCCACAGCACACTCTGTTTTTACACAGGCTCATCTGTCAGCATTTTCCAAAATGCATTTGACTTATTCACATGCAAGATGCTATTTCTGCCCTGTCTGCAGACCGTGCAGGGGAAGCAGCGGGAAGAGGTGAGCAACTTCTGAACTTCCATTGCTCACCTGCTCAGTCTGGCCAGGTTTTGGACAGGACCTGGTTCACTGCAGGTGTGCTGAGACCTTTGGGGAAACCTCAAATTCAAGAGTCAGCTTTGGTGGAGTCATTGGTGTGGGAGAAAACCCTGCACATTTTGGGCAAAGGAAGAAATGTTAATAACCCAGATTTGCCCTCCCAGGTAAGAAAGGAGGTGAGGGTAATGCAGCAAGAAACCCAAGCAGATATATACAGCACTGAAGGCAGGGACAGCGTCTTCAAACTCAATACTCAATATGGACCAGAAAGTAAACTCAGGGTAGAAAGAGAAGAGAAGAGAAGAGAAGAGAAGAGAAGAGAAGAGAAGAGAAGAGAAGAGAAGAGAAGAGAAGAGAAGAGAAGAGAAGAGAAGAGAAGAGAAGAGAAGAGAAGAGAAGAGAAGAGAAGAGAAGAGAAGAGAAGAGAAGAGAAGAGAAGAGAAGAGAAGAGAAGAGAAGAGAAGAGAAGAGAAGAGAAGAGAAGAGAAGAGAAGAGAAGAGAAGAGAAGAGAAGAGAAGAGAAGAGAAGAGAAGAGAAGATCTAAAGGGAAAAGGGAAAAAGGAGAAAAACACTTGAAACAGGAAAGGAAGAGAGAAGCCATACATACAGTAAGATATGGACAAAGGGAAAACAAAGGGAAGTCCATGTGTCTATGTGCAAATATGACCCCTGACAGGATGAGTCTATGGAGCATCGGTTTTTCAGTATCACAGGCCATCCCGGTAGCTCACAGCCTGTTTGTACCCTGACCACATGTGGTCGCTCAGCATTTTCATGGCAATATCTGAATGCAGAAAAAAAATAATCTATAAGCATATTTTAAATATGGTTGCATAGTTTATTTTCAACAGCATAAATGGTGTCCTATAGGCAAGACAGAAGAATTCACGGCAAGGCAAATGGAAACAGGCTAGAAAGGATGTAAAAATGGAGCCTGGATGCTACAAATAAGTCTAATCACCAAGAAAACACGCTGGGGGAGTCTCACAGCAGAGGAGCAGTCCAGTTCAAGTCATCACTGTTAAAATGTTACTAAAATCTGCCATATCGTTGCTGGTAACATGAAAAGACAAACCAGGAGTCAGATTCTACTTTGAGAACCACAGACTTGAAAATCCAGAGCTGAGCATCAGAAAGTTCAACAAAACTAAGCTCGAGCTTGAAGAGGTTTATGGAAAGTCACAAAAGCTATCAAGGTGTAACACAGATTAACTTTACCCATCTATCTAACCTATTGCATCATGACACGGGCCCACAGAAAAGGGAATCTCTTCAATTCCAAACAAGCATTCTCTTAAATGTGGACTTAGAAATCCTCACACAGATAAATTCTGCAGTTCATTGGACTTCTCCTTTT
Organism: Scopus umbretta; assembly: GCA_013400535.1. NCBI lineage: Eukaryota > Metazoa > Chordata > Aves > Pelecaniformes > Scopidae > Scopus > Scopus umbretta. The sequence continues at coordinate 20,911 of VZTL01077264.1, read as the reverse complement.
CAGAATTACTACAAGATGCAAGCATTTCTTCTTTGTTATTTAGCATCCGTGTTCAAGCAGCATAGAAATTCTGTGGGATCCCTTTCACACCCAGGCCTGTTATCTGTTTAAAAAAATAAAAAAGAAAAGAAAGGAAGAAGTTAAATATCTGAGTACAACATTCAAATGTTGTACAACAAATATCATAGCAGTCTACCCCTACATCAAGAGAAGCCCAAAGAGAGTCATTACATGGAGTTCTTTAGGGTTTTTTAAGATTAAGATCTTTAAGATTATCAAACACCACTCAATAATTTTGTGAATTTACACATTATTTGTGGCCCTTACATGTGGTCCTTTTCTCTGTATTAACCAAAGAAGTCATGGCAACTTTTAATGTGCTTTGCCCATGCAAGACAAATGTGAGTTTGCAAAATACCAGTTCCCTTCTAGAAATGGAGAACTGAGGAAGAGAGATAAAAAAGGCCAGACTCAAAATTATCTTTTGGTATTTAACTCTCCTGGCGGCTCCTAAACTCCGCTGCTTGAGAAAGCAGTTGTCAGCCATAGGAAACCTGTTCCAAGCACTGCTTTCAACTAGAAGGTCCCAGATCCCAGGTTAGATCCCCATCCCTCCCGGAACATGTCTTCATCCTATTGCCAAGCTGATAATACAGTTTGGTTTATTCCATTTCCCCTCATTTACAACCCTTCCCTTTCAGGCTATGGTCAACTTTCAGAGAATGACAGCAATTGGCCTTTCAGAATTGCATTTTATTTTCCTGACGTAGTTTTTACTCATGGACTGAAAAATGAAGAGAGAAACAAATTTTGGATTCAAGAGCCCTGGACAAAAATGTGGATTATTGGTTTTTCAAAACGTAGCACCCACTTTTAACAGACAAAAAAGATCCCAAAAGTTTTGGGATTGGGACGCAAAGCTTTGCCCTGGTGAACCGAAGCATTTAATTTTCAAAGGAGCACTCTGTGTTATAAACATTTAGATACCCTGGTACAATCAAAAGACAAGAATTAAGGGAGTGAAATTTCCAAAACTGATGCAAGTATAGTAAGATACAGGAACAAGACCAAATTCCTTACAGTGTGTTAGAGAATATGCTATACAGGGAGACCCAGATCCACCGTCTGCCTTCAGATCCCGGCCAGATACCGACTTTGGCTAACCAACATATCAACACTTTTTTCTAGAAATTTCTCCGCATCTTCCTTCCAAACGCATGAGCAGCTGTGCAAAAGCAGCTGTGCCCAGCCAGGGGACGAGCAATGTATCTGGACAAGCACATCAGGCGAGCAGGATGAGTGAGGGTGGCTGGGGGTCACCTCACCCTCTGAGCACAAGGCTTGGCAGGTCTGACATAGAGAAAGAAGTAAAATCTGCTCACCTTGAAAATCTCTCCCGCGTGAGGTTCCTTGGCTAAGGTTTTCTCATCAAGGCCATCGTATGCAGAAGTCACATACATTTCTGAGTAGTCTTTTCCACCAAAGCAGCAAGAGGTAATCCTCGGAGTAGGCAGCCTCACAGTTTGGATTCTTTTTCCTGGGAAAAAAATGTGTGACTGTTTCCTCATTTTCTAGGAAGCATGTACATATGAACGTACTGTTAGTGCAGGTGGTGCAGCTGTGGCATTTACTCAGAAGGCACCTCCCCTTCAGACAGGCCGTATCCTAAAGGACAGTTTGTGGGGAAACAAAATTCTTTCATCTGCCTCATCTCTAACTATTTTTCAGCCTCTCCCCTATATCTGTGGGGCTTTGTTTCCTTAGAACAAAACAATAAAGTATTTGAAGCTGGGACTGGCAGAGTCACCTGAGCCTGGGATGGCTGTCACTCCGTAGCAGCATTTGCCTGTTAAACATTTCAACACTGAGAATTTTTTCTTTTTTAATTGCAGGTTTACAATGTTTCTCGCAATAGATATGCAGTGGTTTTCGTTGGTTTTTGTTTGTTTGTTTTTTTTAAAAAGTGCCATTATTAAGAAGTGGATGTGCTGCATCAGCAGACCATAGGAGCAGGGGTACTCAGCATCGGGAGGCAGCACAGGGACCAGCGCTCTCCATGTGATCGGGGCCTGGACCAGCGATGCTCATGGCAACCCATGGGGCAGAAATGGGTGATAAACAACACCACCTTAGCTCACCTTCAAACCATTCCTCCTGGCTGCCTTTCCTCTCCCCTTTGTGGCCCATAGGTGACACTCAATACGCATGTGCTGGTGGTGGCCTTACCTGTCTCTGGGTCTATACGAATTATTCTCCCGCCATCAATACAGGCCACCCAGAGCTTCCCTTCTGCATCAATGCACATCCCGTCGGGCATTTGCTCCTCCTTTTCTAGATGGTACAAAAGTTTGGGGCAGGCTGCAGGGAGAGTCACAAAGCTGGTGTTATGTGGGCTGGTATCGGTTCTGTATCAGATCCCAGTCTAACATCTTCCACGCTCTTGGAAACAGGTAAGTTCTTTTTCAGTGACAAAGACACGCTGCGAAATTTGTATCACGTACACATGTAGCAGATGTGTTACAAGGCTAACTCAGCCTGGCAGAAAGAAGCCCTCGGTGGAGCCATTGCAGTTTGGGATTGTTCTGGATTAGGGCTCCTATTATTTTACCAAGGAAGAGAACAAAATGCCTCTGTGCCTCTTGTTAACCCACTAGCTGACCACCACACCACGACTGCCACAAGTGCAGTAACGTTTCCTGGACTTTCCTTGCTCATGACAGGCAGCCTGCATGTCTTTTTATGAGCAATATTTCACATAAACAATGACTTGAATTTAAATGTTGGTAATAAACAATCTTTCATGGGTAAAAATCAAGAACTTTACCTATTTCAATGGCCAATCAAGCTACCTGTTTTGATTAAGCCTGGACACCAACTGCTAGCAGTCTAGGCTGCAGCGCGGACAGGTCGGCGGGCAGCAGTCTGCCTGCTCTGACCCAGCACCTTATGGCCATTACACCACCCAAAAATAGACAGTCACCAGCATAAAGCCAAGGCCAGGAAACTTAAACTCATTAGGTTTTTGTATTTGGGGGAGAAAAAGTAGCGTTGAATCTTCTTTAGAAATCTTATCTCCTAAAATCTGAAGAAATAGATTTTCTCAGCAAAATGAAATCTGAGTAACTGTAATTATTCGTACCATTTTCACCCATGATTACACAAAGTCCACACTGATTAGAGTACAAAGGCAGTTCAGCTACTTAAAGTCCCCTGAGTATAATGGGTTGATACAGTACAAAAATATTTCACAGAGTTTTGAAATGAGGTTACATCCATTTTGCTTGCACTTAAATTTCCTTTTTGCAGATATTATAACAAAAAATGTTTGTCTAGAAAATGAATTTAAGTGAAATTTGCTAAACATCTGAAGGCAATTTTAATTTCAAAATTGGGAAACTTCAGTCACAATGATAACTTGATTCATTAAGTACAATTCTGTGATATACGTGCATGCACGTTCTGTATTTGTATTTATGGAGCTAGTAAAAGCAAAGCATTCCAGTAGATGGCACTCAAGAATAAATAGCAACCTATAAGCTAATTCTCACTCTGCAGTATAAATGGCTTCTTCCCTGCAACTCCTTGAATGGCTCTAAATACAAGCCATCCATCCAGATGAAAGTAAGTTGAAGGATTGTCAAAAGTTTGTTCACCAAATACACCTGGTTTGTAACTAAACTTGAGAAAAATCACGGTCAGCCTGCTGACAAGCTGTAACTAGAAGATATGAGATCTGCCAAATAAATTACTGCATATTACATGGCCAGGTCTTGCTGCAGAAAGAGTAATACTTGTCACCGAATTTAGAAAAGCATGTGTACCGATCTTTCCAGTGTGCACATCATAGCTGAAGGCATGCACAGCGTATGCCAGGCTGTCGATGTGAAAGAAGGTCCTGTGGTCCAGGGACCAATCCAGACCATTGGAGATGTCCACCTGGTCTAACTGTTTTATTACCGAATGGTCGGGGAAAAGGGTATAGAGAGCGCCTTGCCGTCTCGCTCGGACCCCCAGTGCCGTCTCTTCAGCCATCGTACCTGAAATGGCAATGGGAGAGCTGGTTAGAAAGTAGAAGCTTGTTCCTCCTGCCTGGTCAAAACCCTCCTCTAAGTGTTTCTAAGAGGTCCTAGGGAGAAAGGGACTAACCAGGTCCCGTCAGACTGGTGAGAAGGAGGAAAAGGACCGGGTCAGGAGCAGCTGCCTCCTGTAGAGGTGATCCTGGCCATCAAAAAGACGAACTTCTGTGCTGCCATGAGGTTTAAGTCATAGACGCCAAAGACCCAAAGGAGCACCACAACATGCCAGGGGGCTGAGGTTTTGCTCACAGCAAAAGCCAAGATGCAGGCAAGCATCATGTGATCTTTTTGTTGTTGTTCTTTGTAGGCTACTTTTGTCATTTAAATGGGCTGTGACCTTAATATACAGGTGTTGTAAATCATGGTTATCTCAGAAGCAAGTGGAGAACTCCACAGAAGTGCGATTTTTTTTTTCCCCTTAATTAATGTATGCCTCCATGTTACGCTCATTATTTAGTTTCTGATTCTCTCTTCTGTGGAAAGAAGAGAGCTCTGCAGGGGTGGGACGGGAAGCACTCAAGGGGCGCATTTACGCCTTCTTTTCACCGTGACAGACCACCTCTGTTGGCCTCTCCTTTTAGAAGAGCTCATGAGCTTGGCTTTTACAACGCTTGGCTAAAACCCCCGTTGAAAGCATTGATCCACCGTGCACAGCTAGGAATGGGTGTGCAAAGCACATTTTTCTCTTTTGTTCTTGCCCTTAACTCTAGTGACACCTGTGCTCGAGCATAACCATGAGTCAACCGAATTTCCTGAGTTTTTGGCAAATTAGAAATAAGAAGAAATGGCTGGTTGACGAAACAAATACAGAGCCATTTTCATTCCCATCAGTTGCTCTCCACTTCCAGTGCAGATTGCTGTGCTTGGCTCATCATTTATATAGAATGGAAAAAAGCACGGGAGGATCCAAGCTGCATTGCAACCGGTGGCAAAAGCCCCTCCTGCCTTCAGGAGGCCGGATATCTCTCCTCATGTTTCCCATGGGCTGACCGGGGAGGCTGTACATGAAGGGTGCAAGCTGCAGTGCATCTTCTGCTCTAGGAGCTGCATCCTCCTGTATACCTCCAGAAACCTTGCCACCCACATGAGCCCTTCACCGGCTTTTCACCTCACATGTAGGCAGACGTTTGAAAAACACCACCCACCCAAGTAGAAGGGGAGCCTTCCTGCCAGACAGCCCTTGTCAACAGCCTCCGTCCTCATTTAAGTCAGAGGATGTGGGGTCCCCTGCCCTCCTCCACTGGGCAGTAACCAAGCAGAGTGTTCACAAGACAGCTCATGCTCGTGGCGGTGATTTTTGTGGGGAACTCAACAGAGGAATTTAGAACAGAGAATAAAATGCACTATATAAAATACACTCTGATTAGTTCCTCTTTGCTGCAGGGGAAAATTCTGCCAGGAACTTACCAGCAAAAAACCTCCCCTTTGGATCCACTTTCCCATCATTGAACCTGTTGTTGGGTTTGTCCTGCTCGAGCTCAAGGATGGTGGTGACCGCCTGAGTCTCCCAGTCCAGAAAGGCAAATCTGGTCCCCAGGGCAATGACGTAGCCCCCGCACTGCCGCAATGCCACCGAGCCGACACGGGCATCTGCAGGTGAGATGGAGTGGGAGATGGTGGGTGGCTCTGGGGCCATCAGTCATCCCTACCCGTCCCCAGCTCACCGAGAGCACATGGGCTTGACCGGGGACATCCCTGACCTGGGAAAGGCAGAGCTGATGCTAAGATCCTTCTCCCCTGGGATCGTTAGCACATCTCACCAGCTCTGTGTTCTCCAAATCTTTCCACCTTCCGGGCAGACACAGCCATCAGGACTGTACCTTTTCCTCTGCAGGTCCCAAATGAAACATGCCTTCCTGTTTGGGCTTAGCAAGGGCAACATGTGCATGGCCCTCCACACCTGAGCACGGTCCCCTCTGCTCGGCTGGCTCAGGCCACACCATGCTCAGCAGCACATCATGGAAGGACAGGGCCTGTGGCCCTGTGGAAAGTAAGGGAGACCACCATGCTGCAGGACTCCTACCAGGAGGGATGGAAAGGGGTGGACAGAGAGGACTCCCAGGGTGAAGCGATAAATACGGACTCTTACCCACAGACACACTCTGCACCTCGTTGGTGAGTGGGCTCCAACGACAAACTTTCTGTGAGTTAATGTCTACATAGACGAGTGCGCTCTCCCTTTCTTCCCAGACAGGGCACTCTCCCATCCTGTTCTTCTCCTTCACGACAGATTCAATTTTGATGGAGGAGGACATGGTCTGAGAGGAAGAGGGTCAATAAAAGATTTAATGATAAGCTCTTATTGTGTGAATTTTTCACACCTACGATGCTTAAAAGTGGAGTTTGTAAATGGCAAATCCCTCCAAATCCCACATGATAGTGTAATTTACAAGGTTCCTGTGACATTTCCATGGCCTCATGGCTGGAACTGAGCTCAAGGCGCCAAGGCTTCTCCTTAGCAAACCCTTCCTAGGCAAGAGACTTTAAACCAGAGCTGCTGATGAGGCACCTGCTTCCAGGCAAGGGAGTGCTGGGGACATGGCCCCGAGCGAGGACCGAGCTGTTGGCTGGGGATTGGTGATCCCAAGGGTCCCCCAGACCACAAGGAGGGACCAGTAGGCAGCAGCATCGATGGGTCAGAAGGATTTTTGTGGAGAAACAAGGTTCTGCCTTATTGACACAGATGCATTGACTTGTTCCATAGGAAGACATACGCACCCATAAGTACTGACTGCAGTTTGCCACCGAGGCCACTGCAGACCAAGCGCCTGTTCACACACCGAGTCAGTGTGCATATGCAAACATGGGGGAAGGCCCCTGCCTTTGAAATCCTGCTGCTTTGTTTTTCCTCCAAGCGTTTCACCTTCATTGGCTCCCTCACCACCCTAGCCATGGCTCCAACTCCTGCTGCAGACTCCAGATTTCACCCCGTGCCAGGCTGCGGGGTGTAATTATCCCACTTGCTGCTTCGGGGGCAAAGCCACCTATGAAGCTCCCATCTCGGGCACCTGCTCCTTCTGAGGGGTGTTCATGTCCAGGCTGCTCCGTCCCCCCATTCCCATTGCAGCTGGGTGCCCGCGAGGACACCGGCTACTCAGCCACCGCCCTGGAAGAAAGTGCCCAATGCCTCATGTTTGTGTTCAGACCCCATTTGATGCCCTCCAAAACAGGTAGCTTGGCCGCTGCTGCCATGTGGGATGTGAGCAATAGCCTCCACCGTTCAGCTCTTACAAAAGAAAGGGGCCTACTCCTTGCCTCAGTCACCGCTAATGGAGACACCGCTGCTGCTACACCCGCTGGCCTCAGCACATTTTTTTTCCACAGATCGAAGAGATATTTCATGGGAGGCAGCCAGTCCCTGACATAACACTATTCCTACAGATTACTGTCTTCAAGCGGGCATTGTTTCCTAGCAGGTGAGCTGGTGATAAGGTTTACAGATAATTAGTTAGCACTAATGCACTTCAAAGTATGTGGGAAGAGGCAGTAACCACCGCCAGTGGAAACACCAGGGCTGGGGACCTGGGATCTTCCCTGCTCCTCAGCCCCAGGCGTGCATAGCAAGGAGTCACGCAGCTAAGCTGAGGTCTAAACAACCCATTTATCAAATATATCCTTCTCCCTGCCAAGAAAAATGGCCACAAGAGGCTGGGCAGTGACCTGCTTCGGCACAGAAGGGCACAGGCAAACAGCAGCAGTCTAAAGTGTAAATGAGGATATGCAGCAAGATTCCAGTAAAACCTCCTAAAAACCTGTTAAGCCGTGCTCGAGCTGGAGGAGTGAGTTTCTCTTGGGTTAAAGTTCTGTGTCATGTGGCTGCCATATTTGGGACCCAGCGCGTAGGGACATAACTCTGACTTCATGGTATCATGGTCTGAAAAACACAGAGCTGCTCTCACCCCTGCAGGAAGATGGGGTTCGGCAGCAGCCCAGCATCCATGCAGCTCCCACAGAGGCAGAAAGTCATCAGATCTGCAGCAGCCAGCGTGTATTTGTCTCATCGGTTGTTTCGTTGACCCAACCGAGCCTTATTAAAGCTTCGTCCTCCCCCCAGGTCCCCTTTCATTTACTGCCCCTTCTCCCACTTCTGCAGCAGCAAAACAAGGGCTGGCAGATACGCCGTGGTGAAATACTGATTCACAGACCCGGCCCGCGCGCCACGTGAGGAGTACGCAATCACGCCGCTGCCAGCTGTTTCACAAGGCACAGGCAGGGGAGAAACCAACCTGCCTGCACCAGCTGCCTGCTCACCCCTCTCATGCTCCCCCAGAGATGCTGCGGAGACCTGCCCTGTCCCACGGAGCCTCAGCACGCGTCCGCCTTCCCTGGCCGCACGTCCAGTCTCAGCGTCTCTCTCCTCCGCCCAAGAAACAGTTCCCGCCTGTCCCTCCAGCTGTGGGGTTTTTCCAAACAGCTGAATATTTTGGCTCAGATTTCCCCCCCTGTTTTTAAGAGGAGGACGAGTAGAAGGGCAGATTTGTGCCTTGCTGGCTGAGGTTACGCTAACTTTTACAAGCAGCTGAAAATGGAGGCTTTTAACAGGAAGGGTCGTCCAATCCTAAGAGGCAGCGCTGCCCTCCGAGAGACTCCCCAAGAGCTGGCAGGGATGCAGCCCACAGTCCCCCCCACGCCAGGTGATCCACCTTCTGCCGCATCCTCCCTGCCGGCACCCCACGGAGCTTTGTAGCAGCAGCTTTTCACATTATACAGCATCTCAGGGGGAAAAATGAAGAAATGACCCCAAAAAGCCTTGTTCAAAACATCCTGGCTTCATCAGCCAGGTGCTGCCTGGCACCTTTTTTTGTGGAACACCTCACACCCTGCTTGCCGCAGCACTGAATCCATCAGAGATGAGCATGCAGGGAAAAAAAGGGGCAATTCCAAGCAGAAAGCAGAAAATCCTGTCATATTCTCCCCAAACAAAATCCCTGAGGATAAAACCACCATGTTCACCCATAACCTCTCTGCAACATTTTGTTGGCGTTTTAGCCTCCTGGACTCATGCCAAAACCCCTCACGGAGAGCAAGGAGCTGACAGTTGTCACCAAAAGGTTTTCCAAGTAAAACTGTTTAAGGTTATCAGAATTTGGAGACCGTAAGAAAAATTTCCTGGTAGGTATGAAAAACTAATGTAAAAACATCCAGTCTGCTCTAAAAACTGAAACCTCTTTCTGATGGCGATTTGAAACCAGCCTTTCTAATCCTCAGCCCCCGTCCTTTTTCAAATGATGCTGACAAAAAGTGGTCATTTTGGTACCCCCACGATACAGGAAAAAATACAAACTAATGACTGGCCTTAGAAGGTTTCTTTGCTGTTTCCCTCTCTCCCCCGTGCAAGCACAGATCACTTCATTTTTAATTTCAAGCTGAAGCTTTGAATAAGCAGGCAGACAGTTAAAGCTTTTAATGTGCGTTCAGGGAAACAACCGTCCGTGTAAACCGAGGAATTTTAAGAACCCTTTTCCCTCGGTCTAACAGCTGAATATTAATACCGAGCTGGAGGACACCTCTGCGAAACTCTGCGGTTCATCACCACAACACACCTGCTGAAGGAAAATATCCCAAGACCTGAGTGGACGTCTCTTTTCCAGCGCCGCTCCAATAAAATTGGCTGCTGTTTTCAGCGACGATTAAAAGTGTGCAATAGCTGATGTTATCTGCACCGAGCAGGTAACCTTTTGCATTCGGTATTCGGTCAGCAGTCACATGAATGATGAGGCACGGACCAAAGCCCTTCTGAATGGTCTGGCTCACGGTGCCAGCAGCAGAACATGTGATAGGGAAAAATCCTTGCTCGGTATTTTTCTCATGTCATGAGAGTGGAAGAGGGAAACTGAGACATTGCACCATTCGGTTGCCCCGAGGGCTAGCCCAGTCTTCCCAAATTTAGGGGCAAATGAACGTCTCGGGTGATAAAAAGGGGAGGTTAATAAAAGTTGCAGAGGAGGGTTTTGTAGTACAAGCCACTCTGATAAGTTAAAAAAATATTCTGATGATTAAGGTGTATTAGCAGCATTAAGACTCGGCTCCTATTCCCAGCTGTGCCACAACCTTCCCGTGTGCAAAGTCACCTGCTCTCCTCCCCGGGCTCCTCACCTGGAATATGCAAAGCCCGATCCCCGCCTTGGCGGAGAGCGGAGAGCTGCTCCCTGCAGCGGGCCCAGGGAAGGGCTTTGGCCCGGGAGCCTCAGCGATTGCCACGGATGCTGCAGGACGACGATATCTTGCTTGGCTTTTAAGACTTTTCTTTTTTTTCCTTCTTTGGCATCTGCCTTTTTTT
>VZTL01077264.1:0-10539 GCA_013400535.1 Scopus umbretta | reverse complement strand
TTTTTGTCTGTGGGAGGCGATGGTGGCAGATGCCAAGCGCCTTCTCCCACCTAGCCCAGCTCAGCAGAGGTAGGTGCCGGCGGATCCCCCCGCAGCGGGTGGTCCAGCAAGGTGGGGACAAAGGCAGGCTTGCTGTGGGGACAGAGTCCAAGACGGACAGCGAGCCAGAGCCACCACCAGCGTTTTGGTGACGGGGCACCTCCCTGGGTCCTGCCTGCTGCAGCAAGGCGGGGAGGTGGGAGGCAGCTTGCTGCTGGCACTCACTGCCCCCACCACACTCAATGAGAGCAGAAACCACTTGGGGGGAATCAGCCCCAGACCAGCATGCAAGGGCAATGCATTTCTTTACTCATGCAAGACTGTAATGAACATTTTAATTTGATGTTCAAATGATTCACGGGATGGACATTTTTCCCAGATAAGCAAATAGCCGGGGTAGACCTAGTATTATCCTGTTGTAGTCACCATCGATCCAAACTCAGAGATCAGAAAATTACAGCCCTAAGCCAGAGAAACATTCAAACACTTCTAGTGAAAAAGGCAGTAATATTTCCAAGTTGAACTCCTGCCAAGGTCGCTGCATTGCAAGCAAAGTGGTTGTGGGTGCCTTGAGGACCCTTCTGAGCCTTCCATGGCCACCCAGCCCAAGCCATCAGCTCCACCTCATTTCAGCACAAACCCTCTGTCTCTGCTTGTTCTCACAACATTTTTCACATTACTCTCCATTTTCCTTCTTTTAACCTAAATGATAACGTTGAAGGGAGGTTCGTGTAGAAAAATGTGCATTTTTTTTCCACAGCATTTCAGCTGGAAAACTTATTCGAAAGGAAAATTCTGGTTTACGATCATTTTAACTGCTTTCATTTAAAAAGAAATGCAACTGGTTCTCAGCTGCCGGAAAAAAAGAAGTAATCTTTTTTTCTGCAAAATATTTCCCAAAGCATTTTTTCTAAAGGAATTTTGATGGAGAAAACCACATTTCCCCATTCAGCTCTTTTCTTCTGGTTACTTGACTGACTTCCCCACCACAGGCTACGGCAAAGTAAAATCAAGTCACGCAGAGGAACGAAGCATTCGCCTTGCCGCAACAACAACAACAACAACAACAACAAAAGCATACGCTGCTTTCCTGGCGAGCAGCTCGGATGCCGGATCACCAGTGGTGCTAGGCAGGATGGCAGCCGTGAAAACACTACCAGAGCACGTCTCCCATTTACTTGGGTGGCTGCAGATGCTCTGGGGATGACGCCCCCACCGCGTTTTGCACCATCTCTTATTCCTACCCCATTGACTTCTAGACTACCAGCACAGGTATCGTATTTCCCGCCCTCGGCACACCATTTCGACATCCCCCCTGTCTACCTGTCCAGAGATAGGTCACTTTAGGAGGAGACGCATCTCAAAGGCTTTGTGGATGCTGTCAATGAGCGCGACCCTGCAATAGCAGGTGCGGGCATTTGTTCCTAGCCAGCCAGCTATGTATTTTTAACTATTTCCACAATGCAAAAAGCCTGCCCCTGCCATGCACTTCGTTTGTTCCTAACGTGGCTGGGTTGCAAAGCAAAAGTTTATAGTAAAGCTGGCCAAAGGTGGCCACACGCCCCTGTACCTCTGGCTGACGCCCCACCGCAGCAGTGTCGTCTCCTGGGGTGGCTTCCTCTCTGCTTTCCCACTGCTTCAGTCTCCTCTGATGCAATTCCTACCGCTTCTTTTTATAGTCCCTATCTTTTATCAACGTAGTGTAGTTGGGAGAATGTATCAAGGCATTAGTGCAGCGCATACATTAACATGGTATTTAAATAATTGTATTTGTCTTCTGTTACCTACAGGCATGCACTCAGACAATAGCTGTGAATTTGTTCCTGTGGCTTTACAAATATCTAGTAAACCTGTCACTCCCCTCTTTTTTTCACAAATCCCCAAATTACATGTGTGTTGCTTATTCCCCTTGAGGGTCCATCCCAGCTTTCATTACTCTAGAAACTCGACTTTGCATATAATTTGATTGTCCCGATCTCTTAAAATCATTCTTCACCTAGAGAGAGTCATCTTCTGTGGCTGTCTCCCTCCTGGAGACAACAGCAGACATGATTAGAGTTAATGAAGACATAGTTATTAAAAACCCCAGGCAGGCACAGGTGTAGCTACTCACCCCGGCAGTATCCCACTCGACAGCGTTGTCCAAAAGTGAAGCCAAGGCTTATCTTCCTCTGGCTTCGCCCTTTTGTAGGAAGGGCCTGGTCCCTCCCCGGTACTCAAGATGGGAAGAACAGGAGCTCCCCGGGCAGTCAGTGCCGCCTGCTTTTATTTCGGCGAGCTATTTTGCCAGCGAAGGATTACTTGAGTTTTCTCCAGCTTGGTTGGGAATAAATACACTTCACCTATGACTATAGATTTTGGTCACGAGGGTAAAGAAACCCTGCAGGGCACAGCAGCTGCTCCTCCTGATACAGCCTTTCCTGTCACTGGGTTCTTGCTCAACCCTAATTGAAATCAGTGCAAGTCTTTGATCAAAGAGGTGAGCACCATTAATAAGCAAGGGATTAAACAAAAGTCAGGAAGCCTTCCTAATTCCTAAAAGCGAGGGAACTGGCAACCGCTCAGCTCCAGTTTGCTGGATCCAGTGCTCCGTCATGGGACTCGAGTCAAAATACGCCAGCAGCGCCCGCCTGCGCTCCTCGGGGCTGGGGTGCGGGAAGCAGCTATGGCCTCCGCGCTGGAGGCTGCGGCAAGACGCGCTCCCAGGACATTTCGGCAACGTTAAAAATACAACTCTCCTGGCAGAGTTGGCTCTTCCTGCTCATGTGATGCCCGTGAAACCAGCATGACGAAGCCCAGAGGATGATCTTACAGAAAGGGGAGGTGGCATTTATTCATAAAATCTCTACAGAAGCTTATTTTACCTGCTGCCACTCCCACACTCACAAAGCCATGCGTGCCCCAGACATCTGCCCAGGGCCACCCACGCACGGCACGGAGGATGAGGGGCTCCAGTGGCGGTGTCCTCCCTGTGTCTCATGGCTGCCTCTTGGCCAGCGGTGACAAACTCATCTTTGACAAGATCTTTCGTGCCTGTACAAGCCGTTGCCGTTACCTTTCTAGCATAGCAACAACAACAACAACAACAAAAAAAGGATCAGCAGGTGTCCTGTGCTGTGCTGGCAATCACCCGCCTGCCATCGCGGTGGGGTGAGGGTGAGCACAGGTACAAAACCTCATGGTGCAGGAACCTCTGCAACATGATAGCGATGGTAGAGGGAGCTTATTTATGTTTATGCCTACTTATTTTCCACTGCATCTCTGCATGTCCATTAGCAATCAACCGCAGCAGCCCTACAACATGGTTCCTGAGCTGCGGTTATCACCAGGTTCATGACTTTAGCGAGATCAGAGCCCTAAATTTCCACATTCACCATCTCCCTCAACTCATAAACTTCCCCTCTACCGTGCTTCGAGATTAATTTGCAGCACGTAAAGCAAACGAAGGACGGTGGACACTTACAAGAACAAGCCCCAGCTTCCTTCGCTGCCTCATGCTCATCTTCTGCCCTGAAGTGGGGCTGCTTAAACCTCCTGTTTTTCCAGCTGTCAAGACATACCCCTGCACACTTTGAAGAAGGAAAATGGTGACTTGCACACCCCTTGGTTCAAAGCAGCACAGGGGCCTCGGGGTGATCCAGCAGCCAGGCAGCTACCGAGTTGCCCACTGTACACCTGGGAGGCACAGCAGACACAAGCAGATCCAGCAAGAAGTAATTCCAACAGGCTTTCGGAGATGCACTGGAAAACCGTGAAGTACTAATTCTTGGAGCTACCTGCAGAGAAGATGCACCGCCACGGGCTCCGTTGTTGGCCATCAGTGGGTTACGCTCACACAGCAGGATGGGGACAGATAACTGTTTCAACTACAGGTGGAGGTGCACAAGCATGGGAACGTGTCAAGAGCAAAATCTGCAGTTTAAAAACCAACTGAGCTACATCACAGTTGTTTCAGCACATACAGGCCTGAAGTTACGAGCAAAAAAGCAATCCAGTGAGTAAGCCGGCCATCTACGACAGGTGCTATGAAGAAATTACCCTTTCCTGCCTATCCGTAGAAGCAGTGGCCATTTGGGCATGTGGGCCCCTCTCGCCTCTCTGGTGGGGTTTGGTCCAGCAGGAGGTACATGCAGGTGGTGGTTTCTTTCAAACACAAATGGCCAAGAACGCCTGATGCTTTCCTGTCAACACAGATCTCCCCAAAACAGGCTGAGGTCTTCGGAGGATGGACAAAGATATGGTTCTTGATCCCAAAAGTTTGGGTTTATATTTAACAAAATGAGGGACATAATGACATGCATTGGGGAGAGATGATTGGCTCCAGCCGATCAGAGTTAACTGAAGCACAACCACAGCTGAGGCCTTAAAAATGTGATGGAGTAAAACGGAAGCTGCAGCCACACAGTAATGAGCATTAATGTTTCAGTTGCTGAGAACATCATGGGACAAACGAAGGTCCAGTTAAAGCAACAGTAAGGCCACAAATGGATATCTTATGAGGAACTGAGACAGTACAAGTAGTTTAATCAATAAATCAATATAGCATAAGTTGCAAATGAGATGGGAGAATAAACAATAAGAAGAAAAGATATTAAAACATTATTTAATCACAAAAGAAAGTTACAGTATTCAGTAGTTTATTAGGGTGAGAATCTTTTTAGCACAACAGAAAAAGCACCATCAGATATTTAAAGTACAGAGTTTAAAGGCAGGAAAAAGGATCAGTTTTAAAATATTCCATGTATTTCAGTAGGTTTTCATCCTTTCTTGATGAGATATTATAACCGTGTCATGGTTTCAAAGCAAAAGATGCTGAACACCAGAATAAGACCTTCTGACTTGTCTTGCTTGCGTCAGTCCCCTCTAATCCATTCTGAAGAGAGTGTATTTAACCTGCAAATGGATACGGTGGGACTCCTTTCACCCCTAGCCCTGTTATCTATTAAAACAGAGAGAAAAAAAAAAACAACAAAGATTGGTGTAATAATTCACTGCTATCGGACACTTGCCTTTCATTCACAACTAGACATGCTTTAATTTAGAAAAGGACTGTGTCCTCCAACTTGACACCCTACAATATTTTGCACACAGCAGCTCATCGCGGCCAGGAACTTCAACCTCTGCTCTTTCTCTAAGGCTCCGTAATCGCAGGCCAGAGTCCTTCTCCTCAGATACTACTAAGCCTTAATTCTGCAGTTCACAGTGTAACCTGCCGTATGCACACATAGGGAAGAGCAGGGCTTTAAAACAAATCCCAAGGTGACAAATTTTTAAAGAGATAATTTA
Source organism: Scopus umbretta (assembly GCA_013400535.1). Lineage (NCBI taxonomy): Eukaryota > Metazoa > Chordata > Aves > Pelecaniformes > Scopidae > Scopus > Scopus umbretta. The sequence continues at coordinate 5,214 of VZTL01077264.1, read as the reverse complement.
GTTATAACTAACTGGAAAGTAAATAAAAGCAGATGTTTTTATCTGCCACTGATTAAGACACAAAAGTACCTACGCAATCTTTCCATAATAAATAGAGAACTCAAACTGTGTTGGAAGGGGGAGAAGTAGAAAGAGGTGATGGCATAGAAAATTTGCAGGATCGGCATTGTTACAAATTTTAAACCCCAAAATATTTGCAAACCTCTAAATAACTTTCTTGGCCTGCAACAGGAACCAAAAATACGAACAGTAGCTTAATGCGTATGACTGATGTTCTAACAACCACCCTTTTCCTGCTTCCCACCGCTCCAACTGGTTTGCTACCTGAAAAATGCAGGAGGGAAAAAATGGCCGCCTAAAATGGCAGGACAAAGTAACATTCACCTTGAAAATCCCACCAGCCTGCGGTTGCCGTGAAAGCCACTCTTTATCCATCCCGTCACTGGCAGAAGTCACATACATTTCTGAATAATCCTTTCCTCCGAAACAGCAGGAAGTTGTCTTGTCAACGGGAAGTTTCACAGTCTGGAGTCTTTTTCCTGGAGAAAAACATGCATGCCGTTTCCTGCTCGTCTACTTATGACAAGAAATTTAAACAAATTATTGCGAATAACCGGCGCGCAGCCAGGTGTTCCACAAAAGCAGGCACCAGGGCAGGGGGAGGTCTCACGCCGAGTTTCAGCGCACTGATGAGCACCGTGACAGGGAGAAGCCTGACTTCTGTAAACCGTGGTGTTTGTGATGCATCATTTGACAAGTTTCAGTTTCAGTTATCACAAGCAAATCCAACCCACCCCCAATCCCAGCCTGTCCTCTAATTAAATGCTAACATCCACAGCACAGACATCTGTATCTGAGCTCATCATCTAGGCTGCCCATGCAGTCCATGGAAATGGGCTATAATTCCTCCCTAAAATAGGTCACATGAATCACGCCCTAGACCTGCTGACTTTTCTACTTTTAACTACAAAGGAAGCCTGGAGCGAGCAGACCTCGTGCAGCTCTACTGAGGCGTAACTCGTGCTACACCTCTACTGCCTGCAGTTAAGGAAGATCAATTCCTAAAAGTTTTTCCTGAAATTTCAATAGCCTTTCAAATCAAGCTTGCATAAAATAGGGATCGTGGGACATGTCTGAAGTTTACAAGAAACTAGCATTACCATAAATAATATTATGCATTTATTATACCAACAAATAGCTACCGTCCTAATGACAGTAGTAAACAGATTGCCTCCAGCCTTAACCAGAAGGCTGTCGAGACACCTTAAAGCAGATTTTTCTAAAATTCCTCCTAATTCTGGGCAATTAAGTGCTTACACCCATCATGCCTGTTTTATTTACCTACAGTTAAAATTTCTCTTTCTAGAAATATGCTAAAGTACATGAATCTCCCGACAAAATATGTAATTTCCCTGGCCCTTCATTTGTGTGCGTAAAGGGCTTGGTCCCCTTACAGTAACTAACTGTTTAGTGATGTGTGGAAATAGCAGGAGAGTAACTTTGATGTTGGAAACCCTACAAGGAGAAAGAAAAAGTGGAAAGTTTGGCCCACACAACACCTATGAGAGTTGACCTCTGGTCAACTTCAGAGTGGGTCACCATTTCCTGGGAGGTGCTTATCAAAGCAAGCACCTGTCTTCCTTTTTATGTGCTCCAAAACCTTTTCCCTCACCCAGCAAGCTGTGGCTTGGTCCCTTGCAGCACTGCAATGAACTGGTAAAAGCACAGACCAAAGAGCTCCACCCGTACCACAACACCAAGCGGGGCACAGGCAAAAGCAGAGCCACGTTATCAAGCTACTGGTGCAGGCCTGGCACAATTTTGGCCCACCAAGTTGGGTAGGCTGCTCCCCAGAGACAATCTGGGCTCTGTTTTGGTGTGGGAAGAAAGCCTGGCTGTGCAAAATAAGCTACAACACGCCATGCGGTGCAAAACATTTGCTGATCCATTTTACGTGCTAGTATGGATGTAACCAGTACATCCAGAATACAGGACTGAGAGGGAATTGCCTTTGTTTCACTGAAAACCCTGACATGAGGGCTGGATACTTTGAAACTGTCTTTTCATCCCAAAATAAATAAAAGAAAACGGCAAGCGAGCAGTGGTGACAAAGGCTCTTCTATGTAATAGCCAGGGAAGTTTCAGCACTCTGGGATTCCTGAAGCTGTATAATATAAGCTTATTGGGCACACACTTTGACCCACAACGGCCAAAGTAAAAAAAAAAAAAAAAAAAAAAAAAAAAAAAGTAAAACAGCATTTAATTTGNAAATCAGTGTAACAGCATTTAAATTGTCAGAGAGTATTTGCATGTCTGGTTACCTGTTAATTCCCTGAGAAGAGCAGATTTTTTCAAATACCTAGAAAACTGGAAGAGAAGAAGTCCTGTCTGTTGCCTGGGAGTGACAAGGACCAGTATGAGTCCCAAGACAACTCTTCTGCCAACTGGCTCTAGCAGCACTTTGTGGTTATCCAGTCAGCTGGCAGTGGCAGCATCACATGGCTACACTGTGGCTTATAAAATCCGCCAGAGGCCATCCTAGAAATTGGCTGACACCAAGTCTCGGAGAAAATGAGTGGGGAGGGCATTCAAAGGGAGAAAACATGCACTGTAGGAGAGACATGAGCCCCGGAGACCAGGAAAGAGACCCTGACTGTACTTGCAGAGTGGACTCAGCAGACAGTGGCCCAGAAGATACTGTTTACGAAGCTCTAAGATGAGCAATGTCTTCCTGGAGATGCAAGAGAATCTGCACCTGGATGCTCTGAAATCCACCTGAAGTATTCATCTATGCTTGGTATCTGTAGAAGAGAGAAATTTAGCACATCTTCTAGACCCTCTACAATCAAAGTATGTAAAATACATTCATTAGGAAGAATGGGAGAATATCTAATTCCTAATTAAAAGACATGACTGCATAAAACTAGGAGGTCACTAAGTGACCAGAAGGTAAGCTGAGACTTGGGAACATACAAGTTAGACATCCCTTTCGAGCCCTTTGCAAACCCAGTGGGATCAGTCATCACAGCCTTTCCCTGCAGCATATCCTGAATCTAAGGGCAGCAGCTGCCGAGGCTAAAGAAGCTTAGACCTGAAAAGCCGCTTCACCCTGAACCTCAAAACCTTCCCTTAGAAAAGATGCCAAACAAACAAGTTTCCTCATCCGTTCCCCTAAAAACGCAGTCCAAGCTTTGCTGCCAGTGAAACCTGAAAAACCCTCATGTACTTCAGATGAGCTCTTTATCAGTGGATGTAGGTGCAACTGGCTGACAGACATTCAAGCCACACTTAACAGGCATTGTGCATTAAAAGAGAGGCTTTCTCGTGGAGTTCTCCTCAAACCTGCCTGGGTTATCTCCCTAAATAGCTACAATTCACTCAGAATTCAGCAAATTGCAGATTTATATATTACTTTAAAATGATAGCGCAGAGAGAGCAATAAGCATGAGATATTCACAAAGATATTTTTGACGTGGACGCTTAACCTGTGAAACTTCCTGCTACTGTTTGCTGCAGATGCTGGAAGTTCTACATGGGCAAGGGGAGACAGAATAAGTTCACAGAAACTCGAAAATCCACTGGCAGTTACCGATACATCAAAATCACATCCAGCTCTGAAAGACCCTGAGCTGAGCATAGTTGAAAGCTGGGAATGCATTAGGGATATGCACTCTGCTTTCCTTATTCTTACAGTCTCCCTGTGTATCTGCTTATGGACACTAGTCCCATTAGCTTTCTCTTAAGAAAACACCTCCAAAAGAGAAGAGGAAAACAAGTGAACAAAGGAAGGAGGTTAAGACCAGGGAGGAAAAAGGTAGAAACAATGAACCAGAGAGGAAAAATGGCCAAGTCCACTGCACCAGGATGATATTCAAAGGGCTGGTGGAGGTCACCAAGGAGTGCACTGCCTACCAAAGGGGGAGGATGTGGGACCAGAAACAGGTCCCAGAGCTGCTGGGATCTCCCAGCTGGAGCTTCCTCCTCGTAAGATTGGGGTGCAGACTCTGCAGGACAGGAAGCAGTCCCACAGGCTGGCAAGACCTTGGATGGGCACAAATCAAAAGGTGAGGGGAAAAGCACAGCCTGAGCCTCAAGTACGAGGTTCCAGCGGAGTCAGAAGAGAGGCTGCAGCCTGACCTGCCTGGTGCACGCGTGTGCCAGGGTCTGCTGTGCGCTGCAGAGAAGGCATGCGTCAAGGGAGGCTGGCATCCCTGAATCTCCACAAAACCCCAAGACTTCTGTTAGGGCTGGACCTGGGTTCAAGAGACCCCAGACGCAACCCAGTGCAGTTGCTCCTGTGCTGCATTATGAAAACCTGGGCTGTCTGGGATCTGTCAAAATCACACTCCCATGCTCACCCACTGGCCCCTTGCAGGCAGTGTGGTTCAGTCTCTCTGAAGTGCTTCACAAATGTTTTTTTATCCAGACTAAACCATGCCTGGCAGACCACCAGAATCCAAATGAGAGCAGCAATGAATGACAGGCTCAGACGATGGGCACACCCAAGACATTGCTGTGGGCATGATAAAATGCTGTGGAATTCATTAAACACTTTTTAAATTATTGCAGTTGCAAAATTTACCGTATAAGTAATTTTCAACAACAACACAAAAAAACGTTGCTGGCATCAGTGTCACGTGGGACTTGTATTAACCTCAGCAGGCTGCCCAAAATAATATGCTGAAGAAAAAAGACAAAAAAAAGGCTTCAGTCATCTCTGCCATTTCATGGCTTATTCATTTTCTTCCACATCATTTATCACTAAGGTAAATGCTGATCTTAAGTTTGGAGGATGCAAGAGGAAGCTAACTCAAACAATCCGCAAGTCTAATGGTAATCCCCTCAGCAACTTTACCTCAGCAACTTTAACAACAAAGAAGACTTATTTACAAAGCTAACTTTGGAGAGCAGGGATGTATAATTGCTTTAAAAAAAAAGTAATGGTTTAAAAAGAGCAGATATACCATTTCTGTGAAGGGAAAAAAACACCTTTGATTCTTTGCTTTTGTTTCTTTTTTCTTAAAAAACACAGAATTCCCAGTCCACCCTTTGCAAGGACTTACCTGTCTCAGGGTCGAGACGAATCACTCTGCCACCATCATAACAAGCTACCCAGAGTTTGCCTTCTGTATCGATGCACATCCCATCAGGAATGCTTTCCTCTTTTTCTAGTCTGTATATACTTCTACGGTTGCCTGCCGGGTAAAAAAAAAA
>VZTL01077262.1:286373-302716 GCA_013400535.1 Scopus umbretta | reverse complement strand
CAGCTCCTCATGTTTGTTGCCCATGCTGTGTGCATTGGTGTAGATGTACTTGAGCTGGGCTATGGATTTCACCCCCAACAATGGCTTGCCACCCTTAGGCTCTTCTCTATTGAGCCTGGTTATGTCCCCTTCCCCCTTTGAGCCTAGTTTAAAGCCCTCTCAATAAGCCCCGCCATGTGCCATGCATGCTGGAAATTTCTTTCCTAGAAGTCACAGCTGGAGCCATAGTAATAAATAACAAATCATCTTCACCAACCTAGAAATATGAGACAGCTGAAAAAAAAAGGAACCATGACCACTGCATGCTTTCAAAGGTCTCCCGGTCACTTCTGCAGCCAGCAGCCTTGCTTACAAGGAATCAGGACCCTGGTATGCCAGAGGGGCACACGTGTCTTGACAGGCTGTATGCTAGCTTGGGAGGTGACAGAAGGTGCTCATGTTCACAAAGACTTCTTTTCTGTCACTTTTCCCAGTGCTGATTCACTAGTAACTAAAGATGAAAAGCCTGAGCTGTCATAGATGCAGAGAAGACAGTTATCTACTGCCTTCTGTCTAGAAAGCTCGTATCCCCACCCACGCTACGCTGACTGCAGAGATCTGAAGATGGGCTATATGGTAGCTGTCATGGCATCAGAGCTTTGACACTTTTCTGGTTTGCTTTTTCACTTCTCACCAATTTCTTTCTCTGGGTTTTTATTTCTTTTCACCAGTTTTTATGTAATTTTCAGTCTTTCCTTAATGGCATGCAGCTTCAGTCACACTGAAGTTCCAGCCTTGGCTAACCTCTTGCATTTGTGCTCCTGAGACAGTTTTAGCTCCTTTCAGACAAAGCACCCCTTTTTGAGGTGTGTAGGACATTTGCTTCATTCAGCAGCACCCTTGAGGCCCTTCAAGTGTGCTCACAACATACATGAAATCTCAGATCCCAGAAAAATGGGCAGCACGTTGCAAGCTAAAGGATACCCTTGAAGACTCTGTGAATAAGGTCATGACTCTACCAGTGGTGATGAACAGACTTCAAAAAGGATTAGGAAGACACCTTATACTTTGGATGTCTTTTTCAAACGCTGGTGCAATCTCTTAAAGGTTTCTCCAAAGTCATGCTTCCCTAGGGCTGTCTTTGTGAGTCTGCATCACCCAGCTGCCTCATGTTTGTGCTCTTTGATTGCCAACAGGACATATTCTTCACTCCACTTCTCAGCACCAGCTTCCTCTGCTTCATCATGGGGAAGGTCAACAGGACTTATGTCTGATGGTAACCTCTTGGGCTGGGCTTTCCTTGGGAGCTGGCTGGGCTCCCTGATATTGAAACATTACTGGTATGTCTTCCTTTCCTGTGCTGCAAGATGAATGTCCAAGAATGAGAAAAGAGAGTGAACTTTTCAAAGATATTTGCCTGACCAGGGAGTCAAATTTCTGGTTTCAAAAGTGACTTGGATACTGAGAAACTTAAGTGTGTGACGAGGAAGTTCAGTGAAGCGTCATGCAGAGCCATGCCCTTAAGTTCTCTGGGAGAAGTTCGGGGTGCAGCCCAGCACACTCCCACATGGAGGTGGTAGCACAGGTTGCAAAAACCAGATACTGTGTAGCACAGAAAACAGTTTTGGTCATGGGCAGTGAGGGTCCACCAGCTTTTTTGCTCAGCACAGACCTACCAAAACTGCCGTGAAAAACAGCAAGAAATCAAGTGCCAAAGCCACATCAGTCCGCTGGATGTGGGGTACCCTGTCATGGAGAACTGGGAAATGCATTCTTTATGGGAAAGATGGACACATTTGGAGCTGTGGAGATGTTGAGGTGGAGGATAGTAGATGGGATGGAGAGATTATGCAGCCTTTTATTGGCTATATCTTCTCCCTGGATCATCCTGGATTCAGAGGTGTGTCTGCAGGTCCCCTGTAGGCATCCAGCATCCAGCATTGAGATTCAGGCTACCTCTGGAGTACCAGCAGGCTGTCCCACAGGCATGTGGCCTCCTTTAGGAGCCTTTGGAAGTGGTGTATTAGTGTGTCACCAAATGCCTCAGCCCCGCCTGGGAGCGTTAACGCAGGTCTCCAGGCAGGGATTAGGTGTCTATGCACTGGGGGAATGGCACCAGCCATGTCCATTGCCACAGCTGGGATATCTTTACCCCCTGTCTTGCCTTGTGCCCAGCCACCTGGTGCCTCCTCAACTCCTTCCCCAGACCTCAGCTGAATCTCACCTCTCCCATTTGGAGAGGAGCCCTCCAGCTTGGAGAAGTCTGCATCCTTGCAAGCCCAACAGATGGGCTGGTGTACCCTTGGTCTGCAGCTGCTGAGTGCCCCTAGCATTCCCTCTTATGTTGTGATTCCCACCTGCTGGCCCAGATCAGTGTATGTCCATATGAGGGAGAACTATTAAAAATCAAGGTTTTCTGGTCATAATGAATAGGGAAGACTTCTCTAATTTCTACCTCTTCCCACTAAGGAAACTAAATAGTTGCTGAAAAAAACTGTCTGTGTTCCCTTAAGCAAGTGGAGAGGTATTCATCTCTCTTCTTGACTTTTTTTATTGCCACTGGAGTTGCATATCTGTAACATGCCAGCTAAACATAAATCTGTCAAGAACAACAACTGCTGCCATAGCCCTTAAGCAACAGTACAGAATTAATCTGCAACAAGCTTTGGAACTACAGAGCTTTGGTCATATTAAATATCAAAGCCATCCTTTCCTCGTCCCCTTCGTTGTGTCCACAGACTGGGAGCAGGTGTTAGCGTACCTTTGGAAGGCACAAAAGGGTCAGATCTGCTTTGCCCAAGCGGGGCTGGCTGTGAGCGTGTGGGATCTGGACCTGGACCTGAACCTGAACTTGGACCTGCCCCGCTCCACCCCACCATATGTGCAGGTTGGCTCCAGTCGTTTGACACTGTGCTGAGGCTGCTCCAGCTGCTTGCTGTCCTTTGCAGTGGACTGGCAGGGAACTAAGCCATTGACCTCGGGCTCTGGCCTCTGGTCCATGTCCTCTTTGCTGAGGTGTCTTTCAGTCCCTTCCTTGCTGACCAGCTGGGGCGCAAGGGACAGTGTGATCTTGTGGGTGGCAGCTGAGAGTGAGGAAGGTCTGATGTGTACGAGGCACAGAGCCTGCAGCCCTGCTTATCCCAGGAAGTTGAAAAACAGATGTTAACATACTAGCTATAATGATAAAATCCTCTTAACCTCAGAGAAGGGAGAGATTGGCTGGGGAGGGAGGGAGTTGTGGGACAGGCAGGTAAGAGCTGGGGCTTCAAGAAAGCTAGGCATAACTTTAAGGGATTATCCAAGGAGGTCAGAAGAAAAGATGTGAATTGAGGGGGAGAGAGAAGTGCCTGAGGGAGAAGCGTTTGATCACCCACAGCTGAGCTCGCATCGCTGCCCACATTCACCTGCATCTGCAGAGGGCCACAATGCAGAGTGCGTGGGTGCCGCTGCACCTTGCATGGTTCAGCAGCTCTTGCTGCACCCCTGCCCATATCCTTGTGCTCCCCAAACCTGGCTCAGCCTACGAACTACTCTGGGGAGCTTACTCATGAGCTAGTGCTTGTGTCTGGTGATCTTTGTCTGCAGGGCACCGTCCCTGCCACTGCAGCATCATGCTAATGTATAACTGGTGCCCCACGAGCTGGCATACCCCAGCCCATCACGTAATATTGGTCGGGATAGCCTGAGAGAGCCTCGTAGTTGGGCAGCATGTGAGACCTGTTCAGTTCAGCTTTCTTCTCTGTCCCTTTCTCTCTGTTAACACAGAGATTCTGCACATGCTTTCTCTCTAACTGCAATGTAACCCTTTTCCCTGGAATATCCTGTGGGTACTTCTGGGGTAATAACAGGAAGCCACTTGCCATACACAACACTCGCTGTCACCTGAGCAGCTGCTTACTGCTCTGTGGTGCCTCTTGCTAGTCTTGTCTAGATAGCAGCTCCAAGGAGAGTCTCTGAAATTAACATCCAGCCCATCTCAGTCTTCCTGCCAGCTGGTGCTTCTAGCAGGTGAGAAGGAAGGAGGCAGGCAGAGGAGGAAAGGAGGGGTTTGGCTGGCTGCTTGAAGACCCAGGCCAAAAATAGAGCTGGAATGCTGATGTTGCAGGTGCCTGATTAAAGCAAAGCGAAGAGTAAATACGCGCGTAAAGCCTTTATTTTTTCCATTCATCACAATGCACTTTTTATTTCTGACCTTAGCCTCAAGAATGGTGCCAGACATGTTCTGTGATTTCTCCCCTTTTCCCCTCCAGATGTCCAAATGGATTCTTCGGACAGAGATGTTTGGAGAAACTGCCTTTGCGATTGTACATGCCAGATCCTAAGCAAAGTATGTTTGAAGACAAAAAATGCACCACACTGCTTAAAACCTCCCGGGCACAGCGGTGGATGTAGAGTGGTCTAGTCAGGGATGGCTATTGGTGTCAGCTTTGGGCTAGGGCTTAGGGATGCAGGTAAGGGTGAAGGCTGAAAGCAGACAGATAGGAGTCGTGGAAGGGATCAGAAGGGGCCTCAGTTTGGTCTGTTTGGGTGTCATTTTGCTATCTTGTATCTCTCTCTTTCTGGTTTTCTTTCTTCCGGTAGGTGTCCGATCGAATTCACAGGAGACCGGTGTCAGCATTTCGCAATGGTCAGCTTCTCCAGTATGTCTCTTTCTACTTCTCTCTCTCCCTGGTTATTGTAGTTCTGTGTTGTGTCCTTAAAGCAGGTTCTTCTGTTCTCCAAGAGCCCTCTTCCTGTCTTGTGCGCTCCCAGCTCTGCTTGGCCCTAAGAGGAGCTGTGATCGCGTCCAAGAGGAGAATCAGGGCTCTTGTTATCTTCCCATTTGTTCGAATGGATTCTGTTTTCATTTCTGATTGAACTTAATGTTGCTTGCTCTTTTCATGCAAAATGCAAATGAGGCACAATATTATGTGGTGTGCTGTGTGAGAACAGCCTGTGTGATAAGCTGTATCTGCTAGCATTACTGTCTTGAGATGGACTATGTTATGCAGTGCAAGAGATGTATATTTTCCCGTGACTCTTGCCAAGGGGTTGTGTGAGTCTCTCTGTACCAACTGAGGAAATCACAGCAAGGGCTGTGATGAAATTTCCCCTGAGGTGACATTGTGTTTCTATTTCCAGAAGCTAAACCAAGCATCAGTTGCTGTTCAGGTGAGATGGTTGGAGGCTGGCTTGGAGTCAGATCCTGGAGCACGCCCAAAGGGCTGGCTAGGGCACACGTGCACACCTGGAGCCCCAGAGGTCACGCTGGTGGCTTCCACTGTCTCAGAGCTTCCCACACCTCAGTGCCACACAAGACACAGGCTAAATCTGCTGACTGGGCATTTCAGACTATGTCTCTCACAGACACAAAGATGTTCCTGTCTCTCCTACGGCTTGGACAGGCTTGCATATGGGGTTGTGTCTAACTACAGTGGCCAATGCTTTAACCTTGTATTCAGAGGGTGTAAATACCCTAGAGCCCTTGCACTTAGTGCTTCCCAGTTTCTAGTTCCCAGTTCCTACAGGCTCTAGGTCTCCAGAGATGCCTCGCTTATAGACATCATTAGCTCGTTTTGCTCAAGGCAGATCATTTTTCCGGGTCCATATTCAGACAACATCCTAGCAACAGTGGGATCCTGCTCTGCGTAAGGACTGACCTGAAAGGAGGCCAGTTACAGTGCAGGGAATTGGCTATGGTGACCCTCTGTGTGATCCACTGTGTGACCCATCCTGCCTCAGTGCTGGCCATTTGGACCACCACAAATGGTGGTTTTAAAAAGAGGCTTTTTAAAAAGAACCACAAAATAGGAGAAATGCCTCTCCATGATGACTTCTTGATTGCCAGTACCCCCTCTCCCAGCTCTGTAAGAAATCCTGCAGTCCTCCTCTGGAACTGGCAATAGCAGGAGTCTCATTAGCACATGCTGATAGCTGGCAAGTGCTCGCATTAGACTCCCTTCTACAGAGTGTACAGACAAGATGCAAATGAGCTTTGTGAGGCTCTTGGGACAACTTGATGTTTTTACATTGCCTTTTGTTCCAAATTGGCTTCCGAAGTTGAAACCCCCATTGATTTATTCTTTCAGACTAAAACATCCAAGTAAGCTCTTTTTAAGATGACAAAATGTTCTGTTTTGATCTTTAACCTCATGCAAAAGGGTTTCCTTTCTGCTTTCAAGCCCATGGTGTCAGGGACCCCAGCTGCAGACAGCAGTGGGATGCTCACACTATGAAGCTGATTTGTAGCATGTTTCGTGAGGTGGTGTCCACCAGGCTGAAACATTATTGCTACCATGCTGCAAAACCAAAACGGGGTGAAAATGAGTTTTCTGTCAGGAAAATGCCTTTTCAGAACATTAATGGCAAAGGTAAATATTCTATATTTTTTCTCCAGTCTGCAGAATCCAGCTTTTTATGGGAATGAGGTTGGTTTAAATTTTATTCATGTGGTAGAGGAACAATTCCAAAAAACCTTTAAAACTTTAAAACTGACACATGTATATTTCCTTACCTCAGTTCTGCTTTAACCACAGAATAGTAAGGTAACTGCTTAACAGGTTACCTGTCTGAACTTGGATAAAAATAATCTAAGATGATGATTCATATGTGTTTATAGCTGTTTTCACTTTCAGGTCACAGTTGGGTAATATACATAGCAGCAATACTGCAGAAAAGCATGCACTGAACTTGCTGTTCTTCTGAATAGGAAAGGCATTTCACTTGAGTCTGGACTGTGCAAATGCTTACTTTCTGTGTTAATCAATAATGAGGGCACAGTAGAAGTTTCTCTTGCTCTATAATTCACTCAGTGCTTCATCTCATATGGGTTCTGATAGGTGAAAAGCTGAAACTGATTAAATGAGGTTCATGCATTTCCACTGGAAATAAAATAGCTCTGTCCTGATTCATGTTTTGAGAACATTGCCAGCACTTGACACACACTTAAATAGTAAATAATGACACCTACACTGGTGGTATTTAAAATGCATTTAGGGTGTTTTAGGTTTTCAGGCCTAGATCGGAGCCTTCTGATGGAGCCTTCTGATTCTTTAACATAAATATAAAATATTACAATATGCCTTTTAGTAGGCATAAAATATTACAATATGCCTTTATATCCCAGGGCTAAGTGAGAGTGTCTGCAAAGAGAACTAACTTTAAGATGCTGTTCTGAAAAGATATGGCAGGTACTTTGCTGAATTTGGGCTGGAGTTGGAGGTGGTGCAGCATCCCAGCATAATGCCAGATGTTGTGTATCCTCCTTCTGGGAGCAGCTTCCTATCTCACCAGTTTAAACCCCTATTCCAGTTTTGCTCAGGTAAAACTCCCCATGTTCTCTAGGAGTTCAGGCTATAATTGTCTATTTGACAGGTAGCTCTGGAGGTTTGTTTTCCTCTGATTGTCCGAAATACTTGCTAGACCACTGCAATTATGAAGGTAAAAATCAGATGTATTTAGATAGGTTTTCTCACATGTGATGTTTCTCTATGTTGCTGTTACAACCATATGACCAAGTGCCTACTGCCAGACGTTCTGGGTATATACCCTACTGCCTGAAAATGAAGAGGAAATGTTAAAGATGGAGGTTTTTTTCTATGTCATGCTCACATTGTTGCTATTTTCTAACAGATTGGTACAGAGGAACTCACTAGGAATTGTATTATTGGGCTAGTTCCCAGTCTGTCTCAGCTCAGCCCTGATTTGGATGAATAGCATTTGCTTTAAGTAGGAATTTGCAACAGCAGAATTCAAGCAAGTATCTCAGCGGTTGGCTGCTATCTGCTTATAAGGAGTTCACATTTTATTTTGCTTGCATTGTAATGCGAATGTAATGGGAAATGTGCTGAAATACTGGAGAAAAAAAAGCAAAGCATTGTAAAACAGATACTTACCTGTGAAAATGGATGCATAGTGCAAACAGACAACATTGCTCTGGCCTAGCAAGGTGCCACTTCTGAGCAAAGCTGGCTGTGTCGGGTCTCTAAGCTTGCCTTTATGCTAAACCTGCATTAGTCTAAGCCACCCTGATGGTCTGTTTTCTAGCAAGGCTCATATCGTAAGGAGATCTAAGCTAGCATGTTTATTTTGCACAGCAGTGGCTAGGTATGTGCAGACAGTTGGCTATGACCAGTCAGCAGATGGACAATAACCTGCTAAGTGGCAGCAACATAGATGAGGGCCTTTGGGACATTGATGCGTAGTAATCTGGCATCCAGTAAGTATGAGCAAAGTCTCACAGGGAAACTTAAAAACTTTATCCTGTTTATTTTAGGTCAGTTTTAGGACAGTATGACAGATGGCTTACCCACATTCATCAAAACAGAAAACCTACCAGAAGAAGGAAGGAAGGATAGATGTCAGACCAAACAACTGCACATTCACTCAGATTAAAATAGTTGAAAGGTACATATCTGAGAAGAAAAAGATGTGCTGACTTAAGATGTGCTGACTTAAGATGTGCTGACTTAAGCCTGGTTAGATCCCTTTTGTCTGTATGAAATTTCACTGGTCTCAGTTGGTCTCTGTGCATGCTCCTCCATCTACCCATAAGGAATTGGCTGATGGATGAAGGTTAGAAGATCATCTTGTCTACACTTAAACTAACCTGTAAGAGGAAAGCCTTATAGAGGCTGTACAACATAACTGAGGGACATTAACAAAACATTTAAAACAGTTTTAATTTAGACTGAAGGAGAATTAATGGCAGCAAACAGACAGGACAGTGATTGTCTGCAATTACTACATAAAAGAGGAATGCCCTGGTAGATGAGAATACAGAAAATTATTTCCATGGGTGATGAGTCATTAAATCATCTTACTAAACTGTTTTTCACATCAAGGTCTTCATATTTCTCTGTCTTCATACAGTTATAGTTACAGATATAATTAATATATATATTGCATTGTACACGTGATGGTAAAGTCATATCGTCTGCTAGTTTCAGGAGTTAGATCTTGCAATTGTGATATAGCTCTGATGAAACCAGAGGGCTGGGAGATTCTAACTCCAAAATGTGACCTAAAGCAGGAATCTTCCCTGACCCTGGCCACGGGGAGTGCAATGTGCAGGCAAGGAGTAACCAGCCATATTGGCAGTCTGAGTTCACATCATGAACTTGTTTTCTGACCTCTGTTCTCCCTGCCCCCCTCTTTGCAGCAACAGTGCAGCCAGACCCTCATTATTTTTTCAGTGAGATTTTAGACATCTGTGTTAGAGGTCTGAGTCCAAATTCATACCCCAGGCACCCTTCATAGACACTGCAGAGGGTTCAGCACCCAAGGATGAGCATTTAGCTAATTGAACTTGAGTGCTGCCATCAGGATTAGATGTCTCATGCTCCAGAGATGCTGAGGGTGATGAGTACAAACTCATAGGTTTATCTGTCAGGTGTCTATCCCAGAGCCCTGGTACAGCTACTTGCAGAGTCACAGATCACAAGTGTCTCTGTCTGTCCATGCACTAGTGAGAACAGAAGTTTAACACATCAAACTGTTGATCCACAGCCTGATTGAATCCAAAGCATTAGTACCCAGGGACCATTTTGCCTTTGCAGTCAGATCTTCATCTCTGCTGGCACACATGGATGAAAAGTTCAGCAATATCACAAAAGAGTCAGGAAGTCTTTCCAATATGAGCGCTTCTAGTGGGTACTGGAGACTCATTCAATTGACAGCTGTCTCCTGGGTCTAGCTTCATAGGCACAACTATGTCTTGCAGCATTTTCTGGAAGACAGAAGCATGTCCAGAATCATCCTTCCTTTTAAGAAACTTTTTTTTTTTAAAGCTGTGCTGGCACCTGTATTTTGTAGCTGCCTGTTCTACATCTGATCAAGATCTAGCTCTATCTTCTCTCTTCTACAAGACACTATTCGGGTCTTTATAAAACCCTGCTGGAAGTTTACTAATAAATTGCCAGGCTTTGGGCTGTCTGGTTGTGAAGTTTTTATAAAACACGTTGGCAGCTATTTCATTCCTGGTGGGCTGAGATACTGAAAGTTAAACATCATGAGTGGGAACATTTATACCTTGCCTAAGTCTGCACATTTTGATACTTTCTGCTTGTGATATATGGAACAATTTAGAAATTTGGGATGAAGTTTTATGTTTATGCTTGTCTCTTGTCTGTGGAATCTGAAATTTCATCTCAACTTTGCTATTTATTCATTTCCCAAAATATTTGTCACTGATCTGGAGGACAAATGTCATACTATTCATCTTCTTGTTTAGTGAAACATTTTCATTTTCTGCTTTGTGACTGAATTAAAGTAGAAGTCTGTAGCCTGCCTGTAAACAACCTGGAATAGACCTGACATCCATATATAATGTAATCTAGTATAATCTTCATTTTTACCCCATATTTCATTCTTGGTTTCTTTACAAATTGAATTTTAATTCATAGTTGGAATCTTCCTACTGATCTGCTTTGGAAGCACAGAGCAGAATTTTCTGTTACCCATTGGAAGAGCAGGCTGGCTCTCCCCTGAGAGTCTGTTATTTAGGCACTAAATCCCTTTTTTGAAGGGGATGGTTGCACGGAACTCAGTGTAGTCATCTGGAAACATGGAAGAGAAGCACTTGAGCTGAGAAATCAGAGTTTTACAGTCACAGACTATCTGGTCAGTTCTGCTTGCAGTGGACGCAGATATGAAAGAGTATGCTGAGTTCTCAGCTTGATAAGTCTCCCAGGACTCCCTAACTGTAGCCATCAAAACTTCGGTGTGATGGGTCTGGCTCCTGATCGATTTGCTGTGTGGCAGGACACTTCCCTTGCATAGGCTCTACAGATTCCTTCCAACAACAGATGATGATCACGGGTATTTCTGAGATGAGAACCACCATCTGTTCTTGAGCACCCACTGCACCGTCACTAGGTGTGATCTGTGTAATGATCTCAGCAGCATGATTCCTGCCCTATCATAACACATTTCCTGTAGATCAGATGTCTGGGTCTTCCCATCAGTCATTCTTTCGAAGGAAATTGCTTTCATAGAGCCTTTCCAGCCAGAAAAGCACAAACCATTTCTACTTGCAGCGTCTGTATCAGGTTCTCTGGGCTGGAAACAGAATTGCATGTTCCCACAGTGGCACACAAACTGGCTCCAACGCTGTTGACTAAATCCTCATGGAAGCAGAGCAGTGTAGGTTTATCAGGTGAGAGGCTTCTTATTTTTCTGAGGGATGGTCCCGTTCACTCTGAAATCATCAGGCTGCAGCTGGAGGAGGTCATCACCCCGACATGTAAAAGTGACCCTTGTGACAGGTGGGGTTTGGATGCTTGCTCCTTACACGGAGGTGAACTGTCCTCATGAGCAGAGTACTGTATGTACTACTTCAAGTAGTACTTCAAATGTACTACTTCAAGCTCTTCTGGGAAGGTCTATATCTGAATTTCAGCCTCTCTGTTCACTTCAATTCACTTATTCAGCAGTAGTTTCCTACCTGTTGATTGCAATATGAAAATGGTAAGAGGAAGAATACTTCTTTTGACCTACCTTTCTGTTTCCTCCTCCACCTTTTACTCATCTGAACCCTAAAACAATATTTAGAAGCATTTTAAATTCCACAAACATTCTGCAGCTTCCTTTCAATGACACAATAACTGCTGACCACTTCATTACAGGTGATCACTATGCTGTGGTGTGGTTGGGTAATTACAGGGCATTTGTGGCTTATCATAACAGGGTTATTCCTCTCCTGTTGATGGCAGTACAGGTTACCCTTTGGGATCTCCTAAAGTTAATTGCATGCTAATCCACAGCAGCTTGATGATACTCTATTGTTATGTGTCTATGTATTGCCCTTTACACAAGCACAATGTCCACTGTCCCCAGCATCATGGGACTGACATGTATTGCTCCCTGTACCCCCTGGGGGAAGCCTGGACTAGGGTGCTGCAAGTATTACTCTTGTCAGTACAATTTATTATCAATAGTCTGTCTTGCTGGTCCTCAGATGTTAATTCTTCACTTTGTTTCATGCCTTGGAGCATAGTCTGTGACCCAGATAGTGCTCTGGGGGACCCAGGTGTGTTTAAGGGGAATAATGCATGCAGTAACTAAACTTCTTAATGACATTCTTGGGCAACCTGAAGTCCACATGAGCACAGGCTAAGATTTCACAGCTGTTTGTTAAGTCTTTTATCCTTCTTAATGATCCTATAAAATTACAGTTCAGTGAGAGCCATCTTGTCTTGAGGTGTTACTCCTATAAGGATATTTTAGATTAAATGTTTTTGTCTGTTCATCTTTTAAAACAGGTAAAATACATTATAGAGAAAAACATAGTCACAAAGTCACTGTGGATCAAGTAAGTGTAGGACTTTGTCTCCTATCCAATGATGAGAAAAAAATCCACCACAGAATTTGTGACAGGTCCATAGTGTACCCACCCTACTGGTAGCACATAAATCCAACTGATTTTTTTCTTTCAGTCCAATTCAGCTCAATGTCAGCTTTTGGGGGACTTGAGTTTAAAGTCCATGATCACTTGACTCTGCAGCAAGCCCTGCTTTGAGCAGCTGAGTGGTACCAATCTGGGTGATGGGATCTAACTTGAATCCCACACAGATGTGCTGCAGCTGAGACAAAGAGTATGAAAATGAAACATTTTGTCATCTCTTTCATATTTTTTTCCCTTCCTCTTCTCCCATGCTTGCTGCCTTTCTCTGTTGGACAACCTTCTGTCATACATATAGTAGTTAGGTATTTGAACATTTCCAAACTACTGGTCCAGTCTCCTTTGGGATCAACACAGAAGAGCCTAGCTTAGCTTTTAGGTACAGGAAATGACATAAATACTGCAAAGTAATGCATTAAAGAGGCCAGTAGATAGTTTCCTTAACACTGATGGCTGCATTAGGAAGAATGGGCTGTATCTTAAGTCCAACATTTTCAGAAAGGTTCAGCAGGCACA
The DNA here is from genome assembly GCA_013400535.1 of Scopus umbretta. NCBI lineage: Eukaryota > Metazoa > Chordata > Aves > Pelecaniformes > Scopidae > Scopus > Scopus umbretta. The sequence continues at coordinate 289,842 of VZTL01077262.1, read as the reverse complement.
TTTGGAATGAGATTTTCCAAAAGGCACGTGCCCACTTCAGATAGCTTGGGGAGTCTCACAGCAGTTCAGGGTGGTCAGTGCTAGCTCCTTGCCATCATGAGGGAGCATGTGTGGAGTTAAGAAGGAAGGTTGATGATGTGAGAAGAATAATACACCCATTTCCTCAGCCTAGAGCTACCATCTCAGTGCTGTCTCGCTGTAATTTATTTGCTTGGTAGGCTCTGGATATATTGCTTCCAATGGAGCTTGTCCCTTGGGAGTTGGAGAGTACTACTACTGCAGTCTGTCAGCACTCCTGGCATGTATCAATTTGACTCTACACATGGGATCCATCCATTTAATTTGGGCTATCCCAAAGGCTCCCTCTACTACAAGCCTGGGATACAATATACCTCCCCATTGCAACCACCTCTATCAGTGTGAAGCGAATCACTGTCTGGAGGAGCTGGAGGACTTACCTGGACCTCATGCTCCCCTCTGTATGGTTAATGGCCACAGAGGGGACTGCTGCCCAAAGGTTTCTAGGCATCCCCAGCAACCAAGTCTGTCAGACTGCCAGTCTAACTGGGAGGGTGAGTAAAATGCAGGTTGACCATATTGTTGCAGGACAGGTAGCAGGTGCTACATGTAATGCTGAGCATCTTCTCCACCTACCAGCAAATATAACACAAAGCTTTTAAAGATGTATTACTTTTCCTGATCAACCTCCTAAAAAAAAAAAAAAGACTTCTTTCAAACATGGTATAGAGTCTGAAATATCTTTATCTCCGGACTAATAAGAGAAATTTTGATTTCTCAAATGTGTTTTCTAACAAGTGGTATATATTGTTGATATAAAATAGGCACACGCTATGTGGTAAGCCATGTTTGTGAAGATGATATCCCTCTGCTGAACACAGAATGATTACATTTTGAAGCAATGTTTTTCTTGGAGCTGGGGTCATCTCGTTAGCCTCTGGATTGTACCATGTTGAATAATTTTGAACAGTCTCTTCTTTAGAGACGAGACAAACCCTCCAAATCCTAGGCTACTCTTCCAGTGTCTCCTCCTTCAGTGTCCCAGCACAGAATGCAATACCTGCCCAGGCTGGGAGGAACTCCTGAGCAGGGGAAGGGAAGTGTGGCTCCCTATTCAATGTGTTCAGTTATGGGTGATACAGAAGTGATGTTTGTAGCCTGAAATGATGACAGAGATGCACCGAGTAGCCGTGGATGTCAGATGCAGGAGCATAGGCTAGGGTAAGGTTTCCTCTATCTGCAAAGCTACCAGTGGGTTTGTAGGCATGGGCAGGCACATACATTCCAGCTGATACATGGTTGCATGGTTTCTCTACTGCTCAGGGAACCTGTAGCTAAAATCCAGTGAGCCAGTTGGCTGTATCTGCTCCATGGGGTTGGAGAGCCAAAAGAAACTGCAGTTCTGATGTGAGAAGGAAGGCTAAAGTTCCTCAAGCCCTGTCCACCACCTCTGTTTGCACAGGCATTTCTGAATTTGCAAAAAAACATGAAAATGTTTTGAATTGCATCCATTTGTAGCTGTAGATGCTGCAGCAAATCCTGGAACAGGTAGGAAATGTGGCAGTATAGGCAGTATGCAGTTACAAAATGGATAAATAGCATAGATATATAGATGAAATTTAATGTATCTCTACATGCATTTGTCATAGTGTCAGGTGAAACAGCATGTGTAATGGTAGCATGCCTTAGGAAAAGGTCAAGGCTAGCTGCGATAACCCAAGAGGTTTAGGATGAATGTATTCTGTCCAGTTCTCTGTTGCCTACCACATTGTGTCTATGTCACTGCAACTTGTACAAAATGACTCTGAAACACATGGTAGAGTTTGCCTTTCCTTTTGCCTTTCCTTTTGTGAGATGTGAAGCAGAGAGCAGCCAGGTTTTGTGGCCTTTAAATTGTATAAAATTTTTAAAAACTCAACCCCACCCAACTCCCACCCCCCAGAAAACCCCATCAGCATTGATCTGAAGAGAAGAACCTGCTTTAGAAAACATGTTTACATGTTCCATAACAATTAGTGGTAATTTCCCCCCAACTAAATTATGAACAGCATTGCAAAAGAAAGCCAATATTTCTGTGCAGCAAAAAGCAGCTCATATGGAAAATACAGTAAATAAGTCTGGACATCTCCAAGCTGCAAACAATCTAATGTGTATGGTGATTGGGAATAGCAGAGCTCACTTTTGTGTACAATGATAAATATGGAGAACTTTAATGTTTATGTAAGAAAAACTGTCTTTAGCTGAGGTCTGTACCAGGAAAATTACTAAAATTCAGGATAGCTGTTTTGGATAACTGTGTTGTTGATTCATTAGGTAAACTACTTTGCTTAGCACTATCTCTCAAGATGAACTGCAATCTTACTTGTAATGAATATGAATCTGAAAGCAGATGCTCCAATTTGTGCTTTTTTCAGCATGCTTGTTGTTTCTAAAACAATGCAGAACCACAGCAGAAGTGAAATTTGGAAGATCACAGACTTGAGAAAAACTTTCAGTGCAATTTGCACTTTTAGATCTGCAAGGGATTCATTGCCTTGCCTGGGCAACTAATCACTTGCAGCATCAGTGGTTCAACTGCAGAGCTGTACTGCCAAGAACACTGTTCACACAACTGACACACCATCAGGTGATTTACAGGCAATGCTGCCAGATGATGCTGTGCATCTAAGACCAGACTTGAGGTTGTGGGCAGCAGAATCATGCTGGTAGGCCTAAGGGCCCCATACAAGTGCCCACACATCTGTCTGCCCAGCACTCTTCTTTGGTGCACAGGCCCCCAGGCAGAGAGGGGCATGTGAAACCATGCAGGGCATATTTTGCCTGTAGAAAGTGAATGAATGGTTTTTACCAGGTTCATGTGGTTGCTGTGTTTTGTTGTTTTTTTGTTTTTTTGTTTTTCTTTTTTTCTTTTTTTTCCCCCCTGTAGGATTTTGCACAGANTTTTTTTTTTTCCCTAAACTGTGAATTCCATATCGAGTACTAACAAACATGGCTCATCTCAAAAGAATTCATAATTAACTAAAAGAATTCATTATTGACTTCCACTGCAATTTGTTTGGGTCTTTCTTTACATAAGATGTAAGCTCTGGTGGGAATTTGAAATGCTCTGAAGCATACACTGTCTTCTGTGTAACTGCTGCTGAGCCTACAGAAAAGCTAACCTGCTGTAACTGCACAGTGTGTGTGTTTGTATATTAGAGATCTCTGACAGACCTGTTTTTCTTTTTCTCTTTCTCTTCCTTGTCTTCTTTCTGCATTGGCAGAGCATCTTGGATTTGAATTAAAGGGTATGGAACAACCATTCATTTATTAATCAGAAGCCATTAAGAGCTGCCCACATTATATTTATGGCTTTAATGGGATGATTAAAAAATCAGCTGTTCTATTCTCTTCCCTGGCACCAAGATAGATGTTTGGATTAAAAAAAAAAAAAAAAAAAAAAAAAAAACAA